>NW_019775790.1:152635-191112 GCF_001039355.2 Lingula anatina
GACTGGGCGGTGCCATCCTTATTTTTTTCCTTGGGTAGAACAAGAAAACAACCGCCATATTGATGAAAAATCCTATGATGACAAGCTTTTTTTTATTGACACAATACATCACAAATACATCACAATAGAAAAAAGGGAACAACACTCGCTCACACACTCAGACTTAAAAGAAAATGTGTTGTGCTACAGTGTATGACACTTTTAATTAATTATATCGTCGTACTCTAAATATTCAGATTGAAAATAAATTAATAATATTTGAAGTGTGATGACAGAGTGACTTCTTTGTTTTTATCAGATATCTAAGCAATGACATCAAACCTCCCAAAGTTGCCACAAACGTACCACAATTATAAACGCCCACTGGTGCCAACTTGAATCGTATTATATTGACAGAGGGATTGTTTTGTAAATTCCAAATTTAAACTTTAAACTTAGCTTTGATAAAGTTAAACTTTGGAATTAGAAAAAAACAAACTAAAATCCTTATCGTTGCATAAATTATCGTCTGCTTTGTCACTTATTCAAAGTTTTATTTTTTTTTTATTGGTAAACTGCTTTTGTGATTATTTGATCTCATTTGCACTGACGCGAAATTTCTATAATCAAGTCCAGGGTATATCAATAATAGGAAAAAAGACATAGATGTAAAAAAGCAACAAATGTATATGTAAGCTTAGATAATCTTTATTATGTAGATTCAATTCAGAGCTGATTTAAAACATTAAGTCACCCAAAAACATGACGTGCATGACCTCAGATGAGAGTCGCAGTCCTGTTTAGTACTTCTTGCCATAACCTGGTGCATAAATTGGATCAACTGGGGGTAGGGGCACGCCTGGGCACTGGGCTGGCTTGATGATGATCAGGCTTCCAGCACAACAGTCCTGGGTAGCTCTGTTGTAAACATATCCACCGCAGCAGTCCTGTGTATTGGTGTTGTATATGACTCCAGCGCAGCTGCAAAGGAGACAAAAAAAGCTTACATATAATAGATGCTACGTCAAAAAGCATTTAATGTCAATGATTTAAGTCAATTTAAACAGTCCCATTAGATTTAATGATGTTCTTATCACCCTGAGTTTTAGAGGACATTGGAAACTCGCTTCTTTTCGTTCCGCATGCCTTCTCTTACTGGAAACGGCTTATGCAAGGAGATAGTAGGGAAGCAAATGACAGATATCTAAAACTCATTGGTGACATTTGGTAGCGTGTGTTAATATTGGGTATATACGTTATTCTTACACAGTGAAGTAAAACATGCATGCATACATACACGCCCTACTCAGTTAACAACTCTATTAAATAAAAAGGTGCTCTCCTTTAAAAAATGAAAGCAAATATGAAAGCTTTCTCAATATCGAGTGTACTACTTCAAGGTACGTAACCTGACTAACGCCTAGCAAAAGCTTCACAATGTTTTGGCGTCAGAAGTTTATCATGGACATACCTGGCCAAGTAGTCTTCTGGACGACCGGCGATTGGGGCGTAACGGACTGGGCGACCGTAGGCGTACCTGCCGTAGTAGGGAAAATCCTTGTAGGTGGCCGCAACGGCGCACACGAGAACGGCGACAATGACGAGCTTCATCATCTTGGAGCTGTGGAGGAAGGATTCTGCTTGGATCTGTCCAGAATGTGGAATTGCTCTATGTCCGGGATTTTTATACTCTCACCTGCGTGCCTGATGCCCATTTTTGTCAAGAAAAATCGTTTTCAATTACACCTGACTTGTTTTCCCAACGAAACTTATTTTCCATGACGATTGATAACCGTGTAGTAGCACGAGTTAATCATGAAGCTAAATTGCTTCGCCTGATGCAGAACGTCAGGTTGCAGTAACTTCACCAAATAGTTCGTTTGCATGACTATGTTACTATGTAACAACGCTTTTCATACAGAAAAACTACATAGAAGTAAACAATGAATTATCATCATTTAGATTTAGATTGCGGTAAAAACCATTTCAGCAATTTTTTTTACTGATATATACGGTACAAGGAGATAAAAACTTAATTTTGATCATGATAAGTTTATAGCACAAAACTGGTTCATTGTATTCTTGTCAACCTTTCTTCGATAAATGTTTTATTGATATAAGCAATATCACTTTTAAAAATGATAAAGTATAACGTCCACAAGTTGCCACTTTTGCGTTCTTTTCCCGTTACTGGTGATCTTTTATGGCAATTTCAAGACCGAGCACATCCCATACCGCAAATTTGCTGTCACAGGGATCATTTTAAAACATTTTCTGGTCAATTTGTGGTTGGTCAATTTATTTTTTGGAAAATACGAGTGCTTTTTATTTCAACTGTTTGTTAATCTATTACAAGGCACCCTATGTAAGTATTGGCGAGAAATGATCCATAGCAACTGATTACAACTAATTCAGAACATCCTCTGTAGCTCATTTAGAGCTTTACGTGCAAACGCGTATTGTCTGCTCTAGACTTAATTTCGAAAGATAGAAATTAACCCATCTTAAGTACTTTTACTATAATTATATGTGAAACATATATTTAAAGATGAATGGTCAAAAATGCTACTATGGTACAGATTTTTGAACCTACGAGGTTTCAAAATATTGAATTCCAGAAAGAAAAAATCACTTTAATCTTCCATCGAATGTATCTGAGCAATAAACAAAAAAAGATTATACAATATGCCCTACCACATATAAAAAAGCCTTCTGTTGCCCTTATACATTTTGCCTTGGAGCGACCTGTAGGAAAAATCACCATCTTAATAAAAACTCTTACTGTTGATAACGATGTTTTAATGTTAACATCCCCTTCACCAATATTCAAAATATCTAATAAAATTGAAAAGGTGGTTTAAATAACTTTAGGATAGCAAAATTGACAATTTAAACAATAGTGTTCTCGTACATTTTTGCTCCAAATTATTATCACTTAGTGAAAATAAGCAATTATCACATAATTGAAAAATTGATAAGATGATAATGATAGATTCAACATTAACCTTAGGCTCTATTCCCATAGATTTTAGATCGATCTATCCCCGCGGGGAGTCTCACTAGATTACTTTCAGATAATTCGACTTAAATGTCCGTCCCGCCTACTACAAGCTGTAAGGGGGTAATTAACTTTCGTGTCCGCCCGGCTGACAGCTATTTAGCGTGAACCCCCAGGGAGTTAGGTCGATCTAAAGTAGGTCGATCTAATCTATGGAAATGGGGTGTTAGACAAATGCCCTGGTTGTAACGCGATAATATGGAGACTGCTTAATGACACGCGATTGTTTGAACGATACAAATGAAGATGTTTAAAACCAAACCCCGCTTCACTAAAGTATATCCTTAATGTTTTGCTTTGAAAAGATATTTTAGAAGAATTGTTTTCTTTTTCCCTCCTCCTCCTGGTACAGGAAAACAAAGGCTTTCTGTAATATTGTTGTCTGTGTACATTCCTGTCTCCCGTGAAAACTGATAGACCGAGCTCCGAAAGACGGTTACATACAACGTATAATGATGAGTAACAGTGTTCCCACGTGCTTTCGAACCTCAACAGACCTTTTTAATGTTTACCTGCACGTTTACCTGCGTTTAAAAAACCGCCAAGAAAAAAATCAACACTAGCTCTGCCTGGTACGCCAACCAGTATGTTGAATCTCATGCAACATAAAATTAATCTTTAAGGATGTCCTATATTTCGTATTCCACCAGATGCGCTTACCAAGGCACCAAAGATGGTTATATACAATTAAAAAAGAAATTGGCGTCATGAAAGGAGACTTTCATCCCATGTCTATTTAAATCATTTATTTTCGCTTTCAATTATAAATGAATATAGAAAGAATTTTTTAAAAATGCATTCACTAAAAGAAAGCCTTTTCAAATATCAAGAAAAGCGAATTAAAGGTGATGATGAAAAGTACCATCTTGGTGATGACTTTTCAGGTAATGTTGTGCATCACGGGACAGAAGTGGGAGGAAGGGAGGGAGGGGGTGACATATTTCCCTGGCTACCGTCGAAGTTTTAGGCATATATATATATATATATATATATATATATATATATATATATATATATACAATGACGTGTGCGATTTGTTAGATCTATAAAATATGTATCGTTTAAGAGTTTAAAAAAGGGAGAGGGTTTTTGTCAAGAGGAGAGGTGCATGATATCCCGTCTTATACCATTGGTATTATTTTTTCATATTTTTCTGTAGTTGTTTCTGGCATTTTTGTTTTTTTCTTATGCGTAGTGAACAAATTAACAATAACACTCTGAAAAGATAAATCGGTAGGTTACCTGTAAGTATAAACCTAGATTTTTTATGTTCATGTGTGTTTGCGGGTATGTCAAACAAGCACTGTATTAAGAAAATGTGGACGAAGTGAACTTTTAAGAACGTGCAGTTAAAAAGAATACCTTGTTATGTCAGCATTATTCAGATATGAGAAGTTGTAGGTAGCGTGTTGGGATACTTTTATTGTTCCATATTACAGGGTTTAGCAATAAATAAAACACAAATGCCTTTTTGGAGTATTTTGCTTTCTCAAACAAATAGACTGAATTTAATATTGAAGTATCTGAAATCTACATGCAGTCGAATATGAACATTTTAAAATGGTTAAAACACCCCAAGTTTCAAATGACACATGGAAGCTGATAGTAGAGAGGTGAGTTTCCAGTGACTTCTGTAACTCGGAGAGACACTTAATGAATTATTGTTTTTTTTTTTTTTTTTTGCAATGAATCAACCAAGTTTGTGCATACAATTTTGCAATCTGCACATACCCATGCCAAGATCACGTAAGTAATTATCTACTAAGGAGACTTAAATTCTACTGTCACTAATGGACTTGGGTTATCAGGGTAGGGTGAAGAGAGCAATTTCTTTTTAAGGGCACAATTTGGGACATTTTGCAGCCCTGAGCGTATAAGTGTGTTCCTGTGGGGCATATTAGTGGGTGTTTTTTTTCTATTTGAAGGGTGACAAGCTTATCCTCCACCCACTTTGTTTTGGAAAGATGGTGGGAGGGGGGAGGGGGGAGGGGCAGTTTTTTACATGCAGCTGTCTACTAGTAACCTTCCCCCATCACATGCAATATGTTCTTTAAGGGCAATCTTCAAAATAGAGACTGGTAGTAACACTCAAGTATGACTTAATGGGCAATATAAATGTACATTTTTAAGATAATCATTACTGGACAGACATTTATAACTCACTGCATGATATTTGTGACAAATGGACACCAAAACAAGGCAATAAACCATCATTTTATTTTGTATAAAGCACTTATTTTTTTCAAAATGGAATATGAGAATATGAGAGAAATTGTCCAAAAGGTATCACAGACAGATTACAATTATGAAAGTTGAAAAAACATCTACAATTTTTGGTATTACAGAAAAACTAAAAACTACTGAATATCACAAATAGTCAATATATAAGAGATTCATAAAG
This sequence comes from Lingula anatina, assembly GCF_001039355.2. Next base: position 158,074 of record NW_019775790.1, read on the forward strand.
AAGCATGCAGTATATGGCAAGCAATTTACTACTAACAATAATGAGCTCTTTGAACTGCATTCTAAGTTTGCCTAGGCACTTTGCCCAACACAAAGATTAAAACCTTATATACCAAAAACATACATGCAAATCTACTTGTTTCTCCCGATTTCCAACATTTAGCCTTATTTCTGATAGTCTTTAAACAGACCATCATCAGACAACATAAAAGTGACTTTAAGCCACTAGAATGAAGCACCTGTTGGCTATAGTAGCATAATAAATGCTGCACTATAGGGCAAGACAAATAATATTCATGTTTAATGTAAACAAATGTTGGACAAATTTTTATTGTCACAAACGATAAACAGATTTTGAAGTTTACATTAATAATACTAAATAAAAATATGTGGAAAAGCAATATTGCATTTCCTTATATTCAAGTTTTTATGTACATTCATTTTAGAATGCTTTGTATATAAACCGAAAGCTTTTAAAAAAGAGTAGTAAATTACTATTCACAAAACATGACTTCGTCAGGGAAATGTAATTTTGAAAAATTAGTCGGATTTACGCAATTTAAAATATTAATTAATTTTTAAGTGACCAAATTTTCAAGTTTTTTCCATAAGTTTCCATTTCGCAACATCAGACAGGCCGTGCATATATACCTATAAGTTGTTCTGTAAAATGGGATCAGATAAAGCTTAAAACACTCAGTGATCAATCAAACTGTGTGATTGTCCAAATGAACTGTAACAAAATCATTAGAAGATATGGCAGTGGAATTTTGCTGTAAAAAAGTATTATTATGTAATAACTAATTACCTAATCTTACCTACAATTCTCTATAGCTTACCTAACATCATTTTGAAGGATTCTTATCTCAGAAATACTGAATTTATTTGTTTTAAAGCTTGCTGTTTTATCAGTGATTAAAAAAGATGCAACAGAAAGTTTACAGACAAAAGCACAGATCATCTAAAAAGAAAAAAACAAATTCTTAAATAATAATAATCTCATAATACTGGTGATAGTAGGTCCATTATTGTGATTCCCCTGAATACTCTGTACTATATGGATTACATGTATTATATATAATTGTATCCCTCAAATACAGTTTTTTTACCTTCTCTCTCTCATTAACAGTGAAAACTGGCTGCAAATTCTCAGTTTTTGGTCAACTTCTGTATTTCCTCAGCAAGCACTTTTGTCATGTGAATGGCTTTGTTGGCTTCCTCTCCACCTATCTGTTCCAAGGCCAACTGTGCCGCATCCCGAACCGTAGATATTACATCATTCCGCCTGTACACACACAAAAAATTGTATTTTTTGTTTAATAATTGATATTTATATAGATATAATATCAGCTTAAATGTGTTTAACATTTGTATAATTCAGTCTTGCCCTATATTGTCTCTGCTTTAAGTGCCCTCCAATATGGAAGTGATTAAAAAGTGATAAAAAACTTTTTATTTCAATTAAAATTGTTACATTTTTTACTATTGCAAACATTGCAACAAATGTGTACATCACTAACATAACTCAAATATTCACATTTATTTGTGGAATGACCCATAAGCAGACCAAAGAAAACAAGAAATGAGCAATGACATTAAACAATCTGGACTTGCAAGTACCACAGTAAAAGCACTCTGGAATCTTTATTAGAAACACACTTACCACATCTGCACCAGTTTGCCAACTGCTCCCTGAGATTTCAGATGCCCCAGAGCCAGGCACCCGCTCTCTCTCACCAGTCTATCCTGGTCTGTCAGTACTTTCTTCAACGCTTGAACTGTGACTTTGTCACTGCTCACAGCAGCTCTGGCCAATGATATTGCCGCCACTGCCCTGACATTAGGGTCACTATCTTTTAAGAGGTCCCTCAGTGCTTCCCTAACAGCTGGACTATTAAATTTTCCTGTTCAAAAAATCAAATAAGAACAGCTGACTCATATGTTTTTTATCATAAGTTGAGTATATATAAAAAAAAAAAAAATATATATATATATATATATATATATATATATATATATATATATATATATATTGAAATATAGATAATACATTAAAGTATAGAGTTTCGAATGCTGAAGGGCATTCTATTTCCTCTGCCTAACCTTCCCCACCACCCCCTCAAAAAGAAAGAAAGAAAATAAGAAGAAAAAAAGAAAAGAAACAGCATTACCAAATTCTAAAAACCAGTAGGATAAGATCTGATAATATGAGTGTTAACTATGTTGCACCTAAAATGCACTTTCTGCAAAAATACCTAAATTTTCTATTGCCTCCACCCTGACATGAGAATCCATGTTAAATACTTCTCTCATGGCAAAGTGCTCTAAGGCATAGTCCTGCACTCGCTGCCACAATGAAAACAATTCCTTATCTATGGTGCAGAATTCTGAAATAAAAAAGAGGCTTTCTGACTTATTTAAGTCATATGACCAATGGAAGATGATCCCCTCCCCAAAATATAAAATAAAATAAAAATTATAAAAATGTTTTTCAGACCGGTGAATGCACGGTCCTTTTAAGAATTTACCATCAAAACAATCTATTGCAAAATAAAAAAAATCACTTTTGTTCATAATTGTTAGGAAATAACACTGCCCCCACCTTTATACTTTTCAACATGAAGAATCCCATCTTCCTCCACAGCCATTTCATGCTTCATCATCATCTCCATCCTCGTCTGGTCCTCCTCTGAGAACAGCTTGTCAATGTTACTCTTGTATTCCTGCTTGAATTTTCCTGAGAATCTAAGTAGATAGAGTAGACAAACGCTCATAGTCTTAAATCCCAATTGGTGTTTAAATCCAAATACTTATCAGTTCATAAGTGTTTCAGTTACACTGTATAAATTTGCAAAGTACACTATAAAGAATATATCCAATATCCTGCAAAATAGGGTATTTTTCCTCTTGTTTTCAAAAGAGCAATTTAAAATGACATCAAACCACAAATCTGACTGTATCATTATTGTTATCATGATAAAAGTAACATGAATGATTATGACAATAATAATAATAACGATGATAAACAGATATCTTTTAAAAAAGGGCTATCTGTAAAAAAGGTTCCACACATGCATCTCAGCACTTTACATGAAAATTCCTGCATCACTAAAACAACATTAAAATCATACAAAATATAGAAAAAATTGGAGTATCAAAAACACTAGTAGATTACATATAAACATCTTTTTAAATAGACCTCAATCCGTTAAAAAGTTTTGTATCTTTACATTGATGAGTGAACACAGGAATAGACAATGAATAGCACCAAAAATTTTATATAATAATAATAATAGTAATAATAATAATAATAATAGCAGCTCTACCAATGGGAAACAAAGTTGTGATAATTTACAAAATGCACTTAGTACACTACACTTAAGAGCCACAACACTTATTGACTTAAACAGAAAAAAGAGACTTACTCAATCCATTCCACTTGGTTTTGATCTGGGTAATGTTGGCTCCAAAAGTCCTCCTCCTTCACTGTTATGCCAAAGGAATCTAATCTTCCCATCATGTTTTTGTCAAATCTCTGGTTCATTCGTACGCTGTCTTGACGCTTCAGTATTTGACGAGATTCTGTAAATATAAAGTGAAAAACAAATGATCACCACCAAGCTCTTCAGTGTTTTGTTTGGTCTCAAACAAATGCCCAAGACAATTCTCATTGATGATTTTTAATAAAGGGCTGATGATATGTGATTCTGACAATCAGCATTCAAATTTCATACAGTGCCTTAAAATGCATGCTACTAGCTATAGGTTCAGGGTGTAAAGGGTGAAAGAAGGTGGAAAATCTTCTCCCCTTTCCCATCAACTTTTTGTTTTTTCATTTTGTGCATCTGTCTGTGTTGCTCCTCATATATTAACATTTAAGTGTGTGAGGCATGAAGTATCGTGAAAATTAATTTTTTTGTCCTTGTCCTTTACCTGGATTTCCGTCTCCCTTTTCAGATGGTTCAGCCTGCTTGGATGATGATGCCTCATCGGCTGGAGGCACGTGGGATTCGATATTCATTTTAGATATTTCTGCATCCATTTTATTGGCAAGTTTGTCAAAATTGCTTTCAAAAGCATCTTCTTCAGTGAATAAGTTCCATTCAAATCTTGCTAATTGAAGTTTCCTACAGAAAAAAATGACAATGGTGCAAATGAAAAAATTCAGTTATTTAATTATTTTCACATGGATGAAAAAAAAACACATCATTTTTTTATAACTCAAAATAACTGCAGCTGATTCTGACACTAATGAAAATTGTTTCCAAACTAATTGTGTCCACCATTACTACAAACACATTTTCCAAAATAATCTCTTAAACATGAATGATTTATAAATAAATATGTAAAATTGTTCCTTATAAAAAAGATGTCATGAAATCAAAACTCTTTCCATCCTTAAATACTCACATTCCTGTGTCCATCAAAGGGAAAAGTTCTTCTGGAGTCTTGAGACCACATGGGAAGATTGGTTTATTGGAGATATAGGCAAGAGCCAATTCATCCTGGCAGTACTTAGACGCTATGGACTTTTCACTTAACAAAGAAATGAAAAGCTAAAAAGATGAAAAAGAATTCTGTATTAACAAAGAAAAATAATTAAAACAAGATAAGTTTTAACTTAATATATTAACTGAACTTACTCTAGCATATGTAGTAAATTAATAATAAGCTATTATAATAATAAGTTTATTTTGAAACATTGCAACCATAAGGCTGAAGTTGTATATAAATGAGTTTAAATAAAAAACCTGGAAATAAAATAAAACATAAAAGATTTACATTAAAGGGATAATAGCTCTTCGTTTTGGCCAAAAAATGAATTTTCCTGGAGTAAACAACAATTTTCCCATACTTACCAATGGTTAATGAATCCATTTTTACATTCAAAGTTAGTCCTTGTTTTTTTCTAAAAAGTTTGTTTTTTTGTTATAATCTCTTAAGAGATTTTAACTGAGTATAGCCATCAATGGAGGTCACGTGGTCTAAGACAAGCTCAGATATCAGAATAATAGCTATAGCTGCCATTTTTGTGGTATAACAGAATATATTATATTTCTATGAGTTGTTCACAATGTTTTTATTGTGAAATATAGATCTCATACCAAGAGTTATTATCCCTGTAACATTAAAATGAGTTCAAAATAAAACTCAGACCTCTAAAAGCAGATTAAAGAAAAGGGGATAAAATTAGGCTTATCCTTGACATTCTTAATTTTTTTAGGAAAGTTTTACATAGTTTTATGCTCTGCTTTTCTAAAGTAAAGTAAAACAAAATACAAATAATTTTACCTTTTTTCCAAATCAATCATAAATCTAGTTAAAATATTTGCTTTGGCAAAATGATCCAGCTAATAGTCAAAAATAGAGTTTATCAGTCAAGAAGTCTGGACTGACGGGCAACATAGAGCAAAACATAAATCAACACCCAGAACAACATTGTGTATGCGGCACACTCAACACCTGACATGGTAATCTGCTCCCAATAATTCAAGTCGAAACATGCAAACATGCAATTAATATCACTTATACTTTAATATAGCAGTCTCTTGCATGATGTGCATAAACTGTAGATCTTAACATATATTTCTTGTAAGATTGAAATAAGCCCTAATTCCGTGAGACTTATAATTTATGTGATGCATTAAATAAAAAATAATAAAATAATAATAGAGGATGAAAAATATTCTTACCTTTAATTTCAACACATTTCTCACAGTATTCTTTCATTCATGTATGATATCTTCACAAAATATTAAAATCCACTCCAAAACATACTGGTGTGCTCAGTAACACTACTTAACACAATATCTTGGGATTGATTTGCTTAATTACAATTTGAACTTGTGGAGACAAGACTTTAAATTACAAATTCATGTTTAATTGTTGAATCACATTTCTGACAAATGTGGCCTCATTATGCTGGGAATTAATGTAATGTGTAGATGGAGGGGGCAACAGTTTGGAAGATGGCCATCATTTGAGAGCCTGCATGGAAAGATGCTGATACTTAAACATCAACTTAATATAGATGATGTATTGAAGAAAAAGCAAACCAAATTTCTTTGAATTCTTGTGAATAGGTTTTTTAATTAATGAATCGATATCATTCTGCAGCTCAAAGTTGGGAATGTTTTTACACACACACTCACACACACACACACACACACACACACACACACACACACACACACACACACACACACACACACACCACTTACCTTTGCATCAATAATAGCTTGCCCTATTTTACTGAGAAAGTCTACACCAGCCTTGAGACCGATTGTGTCTACCCATACAGATATTCCATGCTTCTCTAATGCATCTGAAAAGATGACAAAATACTGTAACATGTTACACACAAATAACTTAGTATAAAATATACAGTAAAGTTACTGCAGAGGACTTCAAATATATACATTTAAGTAAATTACTCTTTCTAATTATAAATACACAGACATAGTGTAATACTCAGTAGGTTCACAAACAAAAAGAAATATCATTATCAAAATCTTTAAACAGGTTCAGTTTGCTATTGCATAGTTTTTTGAGGCTGAAAAAAATTGTTCTGTAACTAACCTTTGAGTTTGTTCATCATATCTTTATCAGCATGGCTGTAGCTAATCATCACATCTTTGGGTTCAACAATGTAGTCAGACTTCGTCTCCTTTTGACCAGTTTTACTGGTTTTGGAGGGAGAAGAAGCAGAAGAATTCTTCCCAGTCTGAATGCTGGACCCAGAACCCATGATCTCGTATCAGACAACTACAGTGCAGTACTCAGTCATTGGGTTTTCGTGAATGTCACATGGCCATGGTATAAAAACTTCAAAATGATCTCCTCTAAAATAAATGCTGTTAATTATGTCCAATGTACATTGTAAACCATTTATTCAAGTTTTCTATAACGATAGACTTGTACATGTACTAGTATCTACAACAAGTCAGAAATGAAAGGAACAGAATTATATAATGTAACACCTGCAGAAATAACGATTATATAATTTGAGTCGGTTAATTACAGTATATCCACTTGGTTATTTCACAACTAATTCCACACTAAGCAACTTTTATCACCATTATTTTTGTTGTTGTAACATACCAAGTACTACAGACTAAATATGGCGATTTAATGCTATTTCTAGTTTTTTAAAAAATCCTAAATGACTGATCTCCAAGTGTTTGTAGCTTATGTATGTTTGCAGTAAACGCTTGATTGGAGCAATCACAACATTGTCCGGACGACAACATGTAAGTAATTTGATAAAGAAAGCAATGTAAAACCTACCAAATGAAGCCAACAGAATCAGGAACCTTCGAAAATTTAACTACTTTCTCTACAGAACTTTATCAAGTGTGTGAAATATACTAAATTTCTTCACGTCAACATAAGTTTACATGTTGTCAGCAAACGACCATGGCTTCTTATTACGGATACAGTTTAGAAAGTATAATATGCTAGTACAAAATGAAAATATTTCTTTTACAACGTAAATGAGCACAAATAAAAAACACTGTTTTAAATAATTCTGCATTAGAATATCTTTACTGTTTCATTTATTTAAAAAATACCACATGAAAATAAAGCAAAACTTCAGCATAGGTACAAAACGGCTCTACATTTAAAACAGGTAAGGTAAACAAATTTTCAATGCATGTAGCGAAGGTTGAGTATAATCAGTAGTGACCTGAATGTGATCAAAATTTTCAGTCATATACTACTACAATTTAAACAGAAATAGTCCTTTTCTCGATGATACTTTACCTTTTAATTAAGATACCGCGGCCCTAACCACAGGTTTTGCCAATGGCTATGGTGCTACTGTGCGCTGTATGATTCCACTAGATATCAAGGTACTTTTGTAAGACAGATTCTCTGGCTGTCAGTGACTGTAACTCTGCCAAATTTGGACATACAAGAAACAGGAAACCTGAATATTGTATATTTATATATTTCAAGGTGAAATGATTGGTACATCAATTGAAACCTGTTGCAGGCAGTGAGATATATACAGGGTACATACCAGTACAGCAAGTAACTTTCAGTGCGTGTTATACTCGGTGACACTCCTCTTTTACCTGGAGATGGAGCTGTCCCACCACCCACCACCTTCTTCAGCGTCCAGTGGTAATGTTGATGTGCTTATAAGTCATAATCAAAAGGATAAAGAATTTGCAGACTTCCTGGCAGGTAATGACCATGCCAATTTTTTTTTTTAGTAAAATGAGCTAAGAAGTTGTCTCATACAACTCCTTGAATGAACATTAAGAAATTTGAATGATAAGAAGTACTGGTAGCCATTAACTGATTTTGAATGTTTTAAATCTAATTTTACATTGTCAACAGTTGTGCATAATTATGATTTATTTTAGACTTTTTGTCAGTCTTTATTATCAAAACCATCATTTCAGCAGTTTATTCAGATCTTACAAATGTAGCTGGAAAAATACTGGTAGAAAGATGGACAGTATGATTATCTATTGCAGATGCATTAAAGAAAGAAGGTATTCATTGTGAACTTGGAGACCCAAAGAAAGCTGATGCCCAAAGAGTATTAGATTGTAAGGTATGGAAACAAGTATGATCTGAAATACTTAATGCAAGCTGATCTTGAAATAAAAAAGCCATTAAATTTACCTATATATATATCTTAATTGCACTGTTGTTTGTGTACAAGTGCTTTAGACACAAAATATTCTCCAAGAGATGGACATTTTGGTATCATTTTTTAGAAAAATAATTTAAAAATTGGCATACATTAAACTTTGATATCTCATGCAGTAATATGGAAAGAAACTTTTATTTCTAAATGTGATTTTTAACTTTTGATTTTGTGGGCAGAGAGGTTGCAAAAAATGCATCAATCAAAGATATTTTGTCTATGCAAAATGAAACTTCCATTTAGTATTATAATTATATTATTGAACCATATTTTTCTTTTGTCTCAAGGTCCTTGTCCAGGTGCTAAGTGAAGAAGCAGCAGTGGACCACCACCTGCAAGATGAAGTGTCTTTGGCATACATATCTAATAAAGCAGTCTTTCCTGTTGGGCTGAAGTATTATGGAAAGATTGCATCCCGCCTATCCCCTGGAATGTACATATATACACAGCTTATGTGCTTTACTTTAATCAAACTTCTATTATTTTCAAATATTGTTCTGTACCGATGTAGATTAATGATGTTGTGTAATATTTCTTTGATTTGCTGAATCAGATGTAGATTTTTTTCTTTATTTTCAAAGGGTAATACTCATCATATTCGTTGCAGGAAACTTATGTTGGCCAAGATCAATTGGACATTTTTTGTCACTAAGGAACATGAGGTAGAACACCTTCCTGGCCTTATAAGTGGAATCAAGTTTGAAATTGACTCCTTTAAGTCAAGACAGGAAGAACTCGCTAGGCAGGAGGGAACATATAGAATTAATTTCAGCAGAATGACCAGTAAAACAGAAAGTGCCAATTCAGAGGGAGATTCAGAAAACATTGACTTCTGGGACAGACACTTTGCCAACCAAACTGAGGTTTCGTGGAATGACTTTAGAGAGCGTTTTGTCAGTGACTATGGTGAAAGATTAAAAGAACAATTTGGGGATGAAAATGATGACAGAACCAAATGGATCACTCACTTGATCTATCAAGATATTTTTGAGTTAAGGAAACACATTGCAAGAAATGTCTATGATAGATTTTGTGGCACAACAGATGTAGCCTACAATCGCAGAGATCTTTTCTGCAATAGAATGACTGAATATGCAGTGGCTTATCTTGCCATGAAAGAAGTATTCAGTATGGACAGCTCAGTTAGATTGACAGCAGTCAGAAATTTAGGTAGGGCAAAATTATAAATGTGTGTGTAAACTAAATTGACAAATACTACTGGGTATGTTTTTAAGACGGAGACATTAATGCTCATGAAGTTAACTAGAATTGATCGGTTTAATAAAGATATTTAAAGGAAACTTACGGAATCCAAAAATTAATATAGGCATTTAAAAAAAAGGTATGTTTAATGGAGCAATGCCTCACAGCTAATCATGATCTTAGAAATTCGGTACAACCTGTGCAATTTTTTGGAGCGCATCCAGAGGTATTTTCTGACAGTCTTCCAAATTATCTTTGTCGATCCATCTTCTATTTTTTGTCAGTCTTACGGAAGACCCAGAAGACAGCTTCAATCCACCCCTGCAATATTCTCATACTTTTATGGTACCTTCAATTACTAACTACATATATATTCTTATTTTTAGACTCATTTCATACTTCTGGTGTGAGACACATGCTGCTAACACTTATAAGAGATCAAGATCCAAATATGAGAGCTGTGGCAGCTCTTGCTCTGGGACGAACAGGTACAGCCAATTCTTTAAAAAAAGTGTCGAAATCAAACATTCTTGGTGATGTTTAACTTGAATAAAAAAAGTGATTGATAAAGAGGGCAATTTGCCTCTAACTTTTTCAGTTACCTGTAATAATCTTTTTAGGTACTAATGACTTTCGAGTTATTGATTCCCTAATCAAAGCCCTCAAGGATGAAGACCGTTTGGTTCGTGAGGCAACATGCATCTCTCTTGGAAAACTGAAAGTGATGAAAGCCATAGGCCTTCTGTTGGAAGTGTGGTACGTTAGCTCACTTATAACTTATAATTTAGTTAGAGTGTAGCTTTAGGGAAAAACACCCCAGTTTCATAACATACATTCATATTTGTAGAGTTTTCACACCAAAAAGATGATTTTACAGAGTATGATTTGTCTTTAGAGCATAGATTGATTGAACCAATAGCAAAGTTTTAACTGGTAGATGTGGAATATTTACCAGCTCCAATATTTGGTTTCAAGTGTTTGTGTAATTTTTAATGAACTGGAGGATTTAGTGAATTGGAGGATTTAGAATTTCAAAATTCTTTTTCTATAGGCGAAATGAACCAATTAAAGATGTGCGCCAAGCAGCAGAGAAAGCTTTAAATTTGATGGGAGGGAAGGATGCAGAGAAAGCTATTAAGGTCACACAGGTTTTGAACTCAGAGATTCAGAAGTTGAAGATGGCCAAGAAAGCATAATACGATGTGATTAATGAAATGAACAATCAGGGGACAACAATCACAATATTTATTTGATAGTATAAACAGAAAGTATGCTTCATTCATCAATAATTTTATTGCGGTAATTTTTAGAAAATACTAGAAACATAAATTGCATTTTTAGACTTCAGTAATTTCATAACACTTATATTGTATCACATTTTCAATTTATGTATAAAACCTATATTTTCAAAATTATTGCACTTTTGCACCATTTAATGAAATCCATGTTAATCTGATTTTTTATATTTTGTAATGAGTAACATATTTTTTTCTTATACTGACTCCTCCCTAGAATATTCCCTAGTAATACTTGATAATTTCTGTGTTTTTTAAATTTAATTTTCATTTTACCTCAAACCTTTATAATAAAAAATAACAATGAAATATCACCATAATGATACAGAGACAGACAATATTTAAATGATCATAAATGAAAATTATCAAACACAAGCAGAAATAATATAATGACTTAATAATAACCCTGTAAAGCATTTATAAATATCACTGAGAAAAGTCTTAGTTGTTTTTGTGTGGGTCACTGATATTTACTACTCGATGGATGGCAATCTGCAGGTCAGTGAGTGTCCTGGAATATTAAAATGAAAATGCTTAAAAGTGTAGTTTTGGTTTCTTTGTCAGGTGAGGAAAACTGCATGAAACATGTACACTCAATGTGCTCTTGGACACAGCTGTCACTTCTTATAAAAAAACCTGTGATATTATGTTCAAATTAAAAAAAAGACGAGGAAAAAAATTAATTCTAATGCTGGATCTTGTGTTGTAACGGTGATCATGATGTTTCGACCTTATCACAAGGCCTTCTTCAGATGAACTTATTTTGAATTGTCACTGGTGACTGGTTTAGATGAGGAGTGAAAGAGGCCAATCGTTAAACAAACCTCCCTCGCCAAGTACAGTGGCCTGAGATGACAACTACCACATCTGTGGGACCAGGCCCTGGGAGACATCCCATGTAGACTGTCACCACATGACAGCAGTGACAACTAAAAATCTGTTCACCTGAGGAAGACCTTGAGAAACAAGGTCAAAACGTATTGATCTCTATTCTAACATAAGATCCAGTGTTAGGATTAACTTTTTTCATTATCTAAGTATAATACATCTGGATAAATCAAAACTTTCACTTTGATATTGAAAAAATGATACATGGATTGTGCTAACCTTCATTTCTCTCCCTTTTGTTTCAATAGGTAATAAAAGTGCTGCTATGGTGGTAACTATACTTATACCTCCATATATAGAAACTGGGATATATATTGATGTGCGTAATAAAACCTAAAAATGAGAAATAAAAATGAGATTGCATAAGCATAACAAAGATTGCATAAGGATAACGGAGTATACATGGTATATGCAAGATTTGAAGTGTCATAACTGGCTAAAACTTTCACTTTACACATTTAAATATTTTAAATTTGCATTAAAATTTGAATAAAAATAAATTGAATTCAAATAAAAAATTTAATCCTCTCACCTGAGCCACAAAAGGAGTTATCATTGCACCAATCCTTGACATACCACTACATACACCCACTCCTATTGCACGGGTGGTGGTAGGATACACCTGGGGAAAATTACGATCTAGAGCTATAATCAAGATTTATCTTTTATCTTTTATGCACTTTATCTTTTTTTAAAATTCATTTAGAACTCTGTCCATGTAAGGCTCCATTCCCATAGACACCATTCATTACCTGGACTGATCAAACCCCTGAGGGGGCTCTTGCTGAATGTAATCAGTTCAACAAACTAACAGTTCCCTCCTGGCATTAAATAGAATATGGAAAAGCTGGTGATTATACGAGTACATTGGAAACAAGAGGAGGCACGTCATTCAGTTAAGCTGATTGCACTCAGCGAGATTCCCCATAGAGCTGGGTAAATGTAGGTACCAGTAGACTGATGGAGTCTATGGGAATAGGTCTAAGGTGTGGTCTAAGGTAGAAAGTTTTGACAGAATGAAAAAGGAAAAAAAATTAAAACCACATGCTGCTGTAGTATATTGCTCACCTCTGGAGTATACACATAGCATGCCTGGAAAGCACCTGATATGAAAGCTCTTGCCACAAATATGAAAACTATCAGCACAGTCCTGAAATTTGAAAACCAAAATTTTCAGTTTATCTTTTACAGCATCAAATAATATCACATGATACAATTCTATAAAAACAAAAGGTAATAATGGTAGGTGCAGTCACCAATGAAAAAGTCAATTATGTAATATTATGAAAAAGTCAATTATGTAATATTCATTCACCTTGATATAAAAACTTGATATAAAAATGACTTACCTTGATGGACAAGTGCAGACTAATAAAACAAATACAGAGAAGACAAAAAAATCTAGTGCGATGGTTTTCTTCCTGCCCAAATAATCAATGGCTAGTAAGGTGATGATCTGACCTATGACAAAAACGTTCACTATAATATTTATTATTGATATTATTATTATAATCTTTTTTATTTATATTTTTTTTTTTTTTTGCAAAAAAATACATTTTTTATCCTTCCCTGTTATGAAAAAGTGGAAATGCAGGAATTAAAGGCCCCATTGCACTCAATCTAGTGAAAATGAGGAATTATAGAATTTTTTTTGTTCATTAATAGAATAGAGAAATATTTTGAAAATAACAGAAATTTGTCTTAGATATTACTAAAAATTCATGCCAATCATCTAATGATGTAATTGGTAGTATGATGACAGTTAAACAGTTACTTACCTGGAAACTCTGCCACTGTGGTCCATAACAGGTCTAGGTAGTCTTTTGTGGATAACATTTTACAGTCTAGGAAACAGCCTGATTCTTGAACTTTTTGGCCTACTAAAAACACATAACAATGAAAAAATTAGTATCTCATTTACATACAAAGAAGAATAATCATAAATATTAATGTAATAAGCTCCCATTTATAAAAAATAACTATAAAAAGTTGTATAGTCATTGATATTGTAAAGAAACAAAAATACATGTGAATCTCAATTTTTGACTTTACCTGAACTGTAACAGGGATTTTCTTCATCAAATAGTTCAGTTGTCAATAAAGCTATGCCATAGTAACAGAAGGAAGAACTAAACCTGAGGAAAAAAGATTTGAAAAAAGTTGGTATTACAGTTAATTATTTTTGAACTGATAGTGATATTTATAAAAAAAGTTATTATTATGATTAGTTAAAAAAGATGTTAAAACAGTACCATAGACCCAACAGTATTATTGTTGTTATTCTTAAATCTGGTGTGAATAAGTCTTGCACTCTTCCTCGCTTCACTTCCTGAAAAGAAGAACAAAGCTTTAAATTTGTTTGGTTTAAAATATGTAAAAGAACTAAACAGGCACCCTTGAAATATCATTTTTTGTCTTTGAGAACTGTATAACAAAACCAGTCATATGAGACTGCATGAATGCAAGTTTTCCAATTCATATTTAGTTGGTTAAAAGTTTGTTAGAGTAAAGAGAGTATTTATTATGGGTATGTGATCAAGAAAAAGGTTTACTCCCAAAATCACTTACCACTTGTTCTGGATTTACAGATCCAGCATGTATCAATTTCCCCTCAGGCATGGGCTTATTATTGTCTTTAGCTATTCTTTCTATAATGGCATAGGCAACATCATGCCGACCATTGGTCATTTCATATCTTGCGCTCTCTGGAAGCCACTGAAATATAATTTTTTTTTAAATTTGACAACGGACAATTTTCTTCTATTTCATCTTATTTTAATGTGACTTATCATCATATTCTTACTTTTCTATGGCCACCACTTTAAGTCAAGTAAAACATTTATGTGACAAAATTATGACAAGATGTGAATAAATAACAAAATTTTGCATTTGTGTAAATATTCTTGCTTAATGTATTTGCTTACCAAACATGCTAATATGAAAATTAACACAGGCACAGAAGAAAGTCCAAGCAGCCATCTCCAACCCAAGGTAGGCATCACTATTACAGCCAAAGCAACCTCTATACAGGTCCCAGCTGCCCAAAACATCTATAAATGTGTAGTAAAACATTGTTGAGATAAGGAGTTGCTCATTATTGACTACTTTTGGTATAACTCTGTTTCATGTTTTCACTAAAATGTTGAATGCGTATTAAAAAGATTGGTTTAATGCATTTCCAGTGCCTTCTCACCTACCTCACTACTTTCACAGCACAACACAATGCTCTCCTGTCACTCAAAACACCAGTTCACTCCTGGTACAAAACCACACACAGCACAATTGTCCCTCCTGGCACAATTCCAAACAAACCACTATATCTCTCTTAGCACAATATCACACATAACACTTTATTTTTTCTGGCACAGCATCACAAAATAATACTAAGTTATTAAATAAAACATCACCCCTCCCAGCATAGCATAATAGGAAAACATACCTCAAAAAGCACTAAACCCTTGGCCCTGAATGTGGATGGGAGGAATTCTGAATACAGAGTGACACTGGAACATATCAAGTCACAAAACACAAATATTATGATTATTATTATCATGAATATTATTATGAATATTATTACGAGGAATACATGTATACATACATTGAAATTTCCAACAATTTTACTTTAAACACCTGGGGGGAACCTGTAGCATGCAAATCTCCACTAGGAAACTATTGTATATCAATTCATTTTAACAAGCAAAAATGTTTGGAGAGGGTAACGCTCTAAAGTTTTATCCATTATGAGTACCAGTAATGACATATTTGACAAAGTTGAGCCATATTAGCCCATATTGTATGGAATTTTCTTCAATCATCAATCAAAAACTACACTTCAGCCTAAACTACCAATTTGAGTTTATTGATGACAGTTAGAAATAATCAAAAACATTCAGTGATACACTTACGCTTGTGGAGCTCCTCCAATTCCAAACCCAACCAGTCCTCTTAATATCCATATCCATATAAGGCTAGGGGAGAAGGTACTCAGTAGCCCATAATGGAATACAAACATGGAACTTGTAATCAAGGTCTGAAAAAAGATTAATGATTTGGTACGTATCTAGATGCTGATTGAAGGACAATTAAGTAAGAGAAAGTGAGAAGGCTAGCACTTTATAAACATCCCAAAATAGTTTTTCTAAAATCTCTGGGGGTATTGTGAGGAAAAACTTGAATAGTCTGCTTATGCAAGCCATATGGGCATTTTTCTTGAGACCTGGTTCACAGACAGATCCACTGCCAAACCCCTGTGAATGTTACTGAATATTTGCAACTATGTTGCAGCTTGTAACTCGAATCTCCCTTCTTGTCGTAAAAATTTAGTTGAGTAAAATCTGTCACCTATGACATTTTTAACCTTTTTCCTGCTGCTGCTGAAAGTGTGTACGTGTCATCTAATAATAATAATAATAATTATATTAATAATTTATTAAGCCAATAAAATACAAATGTATAAAATCGGGAATCATTTGCCCTGTATAGTAGCGCCATTGAAATATAAAGAATGAAAATTAAAATTACATGTTAGAGTTAAAAATAGTTACTGCCGAAGGATAAAAGCTATTTAAAAATCGCTTACTACCCTTAAAAGCTAAGAGTCTCGAATTGCTAGGTAAAAATTTTAAAAGGGTATGGGCTGGATGGGAACTGTCTGTCATTATTGATAATGTTTTCTTTTTAGTCCTGTCTAGATATATAGTATGGACGGGAGTTAGATCTGTTCCAATTACAATCCCTGCAGTTTCGACGATCTTTTCCAACTTGTTCCTCTCCTCCACAGTTGCACGTCCATACCAAACAGTTACTGAATAAGTTAAAATACTCTCTAAAACACACCTGTAAAAGTTCGTTAAAATAAACACATTCCTGGTAAAAGCTTTCAATTTCCTTAAGAAATACATTCGTTGACGTGCCTTTTTCAATAGCTTCGTGATGTTATCGCCCCAGGTTAACCTATTATTCAGCTGAACCCCTAGTAATTTATAATTAGAAAACTGTTCGACCGCTTTACCGTTAACTTCCAAGGGATTTTTACTTAACTTCAAGGAAAATTCTACAATTGACTTCTGGGATACATTCCAACAATCCTGTGTTTCTCCAAAACATGATAGGGTCAGTAAAATAAGATTTCACCCAAAAATTATGAATGTAAGAGTTATGAATCCCTGCAAGCAAAGAATAAAATTTATTATATTTGAACCATTCTTACCGTTTTTCTTCCATATTTATCACACATTGATCCCCACATCCAAGAGCTGATTGACATACCAATAAAAACAACCTGGGTGGCAAGAGTTTTAAAATTAGATATATAGAAATATATTTGCCCACTTTTGAAACAAAACTAATATTGCTGTCAGTTTTCATAAAATGCCTTAACCCCCCCAAAATATTAGACAAGGTTATACTTATTCATTTGTTATAAACATTTTTTTTATTTGAAAAGGTATTGTGTTAAAGAAATATATTAGACAATGTTATACTTATTCATTTGTTACAAACATTTTTTTTAATTTGAAAAGGTATTGTCTGAATTTTTTTCGTTTTGTATGACTTACAGTGGTGATGAGGGCCTCTTCCCATGTTTGCAGATTCCATTCACAGCGCAATGCGGGGCCCAGTACGCTGAGTAACATCATCTCCATGGCATCACAAACCTGACAAGACATTGAAATTTAACCCCATTCGATAATGACAAATGTATCTGATGGCAAATTTATTTTGTAACTTAAGACAATCTATGTGGTGATTGCAGTGCCTTAAAGAAATGCTGAAATTATTATTTGTGCCAGGTTAAGATTGGACACTTTATGCACATTTTAAGATTTTTTTTTTTTTTTTTTTTTTTGCACATACGTTGTACATGTGGGAAACTTTGCTTTATATTTGAAGAACATTCTAAGGCTGTATTCCCAGAGCTTTTAGATCGATCTATCCCCGCGGGGAGTCTCACTAGATTACTGTCAGATAACCCGGCTTAAATGTCCGTCCCGCCTACTACAAGCTGTAAGGGGGTAATTAACTTTCGTGTCCGCTCGGCTGACAGCTATTTAGCGTGAACACCCAGGGAGTTAGGTCGATCTAAAGTAGATCGATCTAATCTCTGGAAATGGGGTCTATGACCTGAATTTTTAACTTTGTGCACTCTCATGACAATGAAAGTTTGTTTACGTAAAGATAATTATAATGATAAAATTAATTTCTAAAAATTATTTACCCATGCTAAACCTGCAACAAAAAATAACTTGACTTGAAATTTGCCAAATCCAATAGCATCCACGGCCTGTTCAACTGTGAATGTGTCTGAAATAATTCAGAAATTGAAATTAATTCAAAGTTAATAATTCATTGACTCTCACTGTTAAAATAGCATTAAATAAAATATGCAAATTTGTAATCACTACATTTATGGTGCATATATAAAATCCACACTTATACATCTATTTTTATGAAACAAATTTTATTTTATTAATTTCATGCAGGCAGGCAATATATATATATATATATATATTATGTATGACTGGATATTAAACATGGTAAATATTTTACGCTATTCTGCAGTGCATGGAAAGGTACATTTTTATTACTGCACAGAAGGCTATTATACACTCAGTCTGGTAAATTAATATATATACTGGTACACATTACATTCAGACGATAAATTAAATTTGGTACTGTGGTGCCAAGGAAAATTCACTTACTCGTGTAAACTCATGGTTTACCATCATGAATTAATTGCAAGGAGATTTGTAAAGTCTCATATGAGTTTGGCAACAGATATCTATGTGTTTGTCCTTCATGTCTTTCATAAAATTCATACTATTTGTGATGGAGGAGATGTATGCATTGAATGCAAAAAGTTCTTCATGTTGGCTTGGACATAATAATGTCCATGATGTTGGTCAGGAAATGAATGACATAACATGTCAGAGGTTTATTCCATATCATGTAATATATTTTTGCATCCAAGCTTTTACACTCAAACTTACTTTTGTATAAGATGTAATGCCTAACTTAAGTTAAACTGAGAAAATATTCAAACCTTCATCAAGTCTAAACTAACCACTGGCTTATAATATGTAGCAGTTACTGTTATGTCAAACAACTCAATGTCAGCCATATAAATTGTTCCCAAAATTATGACAGCTTTATCAAAAACATTCCAAGGTAAATATCCTAATAGTAAACTCAGTCTATTACCTGGATGTAATTCCTGTGTGTCTTCAGTTCTTTCCGCTTTGGGGGTGAATGTTTCCAAACAAACATCTTCCTGGGAGCTTGGTGTCTTGTCCCCCTGTTCATTACTATCTCCATCAATATTGTCATATTCCTTATGCTTGATCTTAGCAAGTCTATTTCTCAAAGAATTGAACATTAGTCACCTGTGTGATTGCTTCTTGACCATAAGTGCATCTGTGACTTCCAAGGATATATATTGTTGCCCACATATAAAGTGGAGTATGTAATATTCAGCTTTGTTTTCACTGTGGTTTGTACTGTATTATATAGGTCACATGTGCTGGTATAGACACATTATGCTGACTATTAGACTATTACCAAGCATCACTTCCTAAATCAGATAGCCACCTTAATTATGAGGGTCCCATTGAGTATCGTCATGGCCTGTGAAAGGCACTTTTTATTTCCCCAGGATGTATGAAATGCTCATATTATTTAGTGTGATCCATGTAGAGCCCCATGCCCACGATTTGTGAATGCACCTTTTTATTTTTCATTATACTTGGTAATTTGTGATTTTGAACTCATATTTCCTGCATTTTCAATTCAACATACATTTTTTTTTTTTTAGTTTTATTTCCTGAGATTTGTGAATTGATGATTTTCTTTCCCCTGAGCTCTATCCCCCAGTGGAACCCTCACCTTATATTTGATGGGTGCACCTGACCACTTTGATTAGTTTGGTCATAGGTCAGTGCTCACAAGGCATGTGTCATGTCCTTTATGATGACCATGCAGAGATAATATTAGTGTCTAGGTATCATTTTGACAATTAATAATAAAGAGTTTTGTAACTGATATTTACATTTTAAAATATGTATATATTAGTATGTGTGTATGCCATTTTTCAAACATTAAAATAGACAATATAAAGGACATTCACAGTTTTTAATCTTGTCATTTTCCCTTATTAAAACTTTGCTAAATGTGAAAATACAGAAAGGTGACATCATGTTAAAGCATGAGATATGGCACTGAACTTTGCCTTGACTAAACCACGTTTGAAGAGCATTTTAATACAACTTGAATGATTGGAAAGTTGAATTATTAAAATGCAATGCAAACGCATTTTATTGGAGGTTTACTCATCAATGAAATGCTGTAATGGTGTCTTTTAAGTAGTTCAGTTTTTAAAATAAATTCACTGCGTTTACTAAAGTCTTATTTTGAAATCATGTTCACAGGCCACCATATTACACATTCAGCATAATCCTGCACTATACCCTCCCACAAATATTACACAAATACATTTTGTAAACTTTATAACCATTTATTATTTCTTCAACAACCATCTAGGTAACAGTTAACCTTACGTGTCAATACACAACACAAAAATTGCTGCTCACAATTATCCATTTATCTATAACATCCAACACTGTACAATAAATATATATATCTCTATAGTAACAAAAAAGTAATAAATAAATGCTAAAATTCAAAATTCTGTAGAGTAATCTCTTGGATTGGTTTGTTCTTCATAATGGCATGGAATGTAGTTCTTTCAACATTTTTAAGATAAGTAGTGCCAGTAAAAACAGAGATGTTTTGTACCTGGGCCCCATAACTCGAAAGCATTGCGTAATGCGAATAGCAATATCACATAGAGGCTACAGTGTATGAGGCAAGATATAGAATCGAGATGCTTGCACTCGGTCACAATATGCCATGCTTTCAAGTTACAGGGCCCTGAACGGCAATTGCGACTATCACAGTAGTTCCCCATTAGCTATCAGTATGTACGACTAGTATGCAATGATCACTCAAGTCATGAACAATGGTCTATTGGCAGTCTAACATTCTATTGCCTATTATTTCATGCAGCACTCTGTGTGTGTGTGTGTGTGTGTGTGTGTGTGTGTGTGTGTGTGCATGCATGAATGCACAGATCAGGTCCACCTTGCATTGGTTGTGTTATCTCTTCTTTTTAAATACATTGTTTAAATTTAAGTTCTGATATTGGTATACATAGTAAACATACGCTAACATTTTTACAATACATAATATTGATTCTTGTGAGAAATACGTCTTTCTATTTAAAGTTGAGTTTTATGCTTGATCTTTTATTTGAAAATATATAATTTTAAAAACAAAACCAAAAATGTTAATTTTATCATACTAAAACATACCATGTTATCCTTCAAACAAAACATAGTTAAAACCCTTAAAATGAGCTATAAAAAATATCAATAAAGGCACATAAAACAAAATATTTCAGCTAGAAAAGCATTTAACTTAAATATCACTTGTTTATCATGAAATAAATAACATTATATAAAAGCAAATTATAACTGCCCAAAACCAGTGTATAAGAGGCTGATACTATATTCGAAGACTGCCTTGTATATTATGCAAAAAAGATGCTTGTCAATTCAGTTTATTCTAACCAGTACATGATTTATACTCTCTGATATGTCTATCTTCTTTTGACAAGAAAACTATTTATCTTCATTCTCTGGTTCAAAAGATTTTCTCAATACCTTACCAATATTACATATAACTAATCCTTGGTGCACCATAGGGTGTCATTTAACACAAATCCACGTGGAATGTCATCTTTCAAGAAGTACTCTGAAGTGAAAAAAATTAACAGAGCAAAAATAAAGATGGCACTCCATTGTACTTTTAGGTAAAAATAAACAAGAACTTGGTTTCTTTGATATATACTAGCTTATTAGGTACAAGATACCTTACAGTCACCATGATAGCCTGTCCACGCCAAACACGCCAAACATCAAAACCTTGAAGAGGACCAATATTCAAAAGGCAGCAAAAGGTTTTGCATCACCTTATAGAAATAATGACCCCATTTTCTTTCAATGGTGTGATCAGGAAAAAACGACAAAGAATTAGAAGTTAAAAGTATTTAGTGGTTTTGAGTACAGATAACTACATACAACAATTTCTACTGAAAAACTTATAAATAAATACTTTAACTGTTTCTCCCTTTTTTTGGCACAGGGCATTCATATTCAATATCAACTGATCAGAGATGAAAGTGGACCTTTTCAAAACAAATCTTGAAAATGCAAGCGCTGAAGGAATACAGCTATATATTCCTGCTATATTGGAATTAGAGGGATTTTTCACAATTTTTTTTTTAACATACACCCTATATCTGGATTTCTGGATAAATCCAGTACACTTTCATCTCTGATCTTTAGCCCAGCTCAGAACAAGTCTTTACTCTTTCATTACCACACAAAAACATCTATATAACTAGGTTGCCTTACAGTAAATACCACAGGAGCAAGGAATCCCACCTCTTATAAAATAAACTAGCATATACCATCTACAGGGTGCAGATTTATTTTTTTCCACAACTTAAGCAAAATTGGCTTGAACAGGTAGGTCCAAATAAATGTTAAGAGAAATAGTAGACCAAAACGGACAAGTGGATCTATCAGTGCCCTCAACAGAGCAGATATAAGCCACCATTTGAAAGTTACCCAGTGCTTTTAGAATCTGCACCCTGAACTGTTGGCAATAATAGAACTGATGTCAAAGGCTGGTGTTGTTAGTTAAGCCTGCTAAGAATCGTAGCAGAATAAGTTGGATTACGCAAAGAATCTGGTAAGTCGCTTACCACATTAGACCAAATTCCACTTTTTTTTAAGTTGAATTTTACTCCCAGATGCTTATTTGGTATGTATAGCATATTTCTTATATCCATTTGGGAACCATTTTAGACCACTGTTATTCAGTACACTCCATGTACATTTGGTTATTATTATTTAGCATTCTTAGTTTTAGACTAAAAACTTGGTTTTGTTGGGAAACATGACGTTGATCCATAGTGTCCCTTTCTTTTCAATGAAGACTGCTGACATGGTGAGGTTCTACCTCCTGAGAGTCAGGATGGCAAGATGTTAGCTAATGAACAACTGGGGGCAGAACATCAACTGTGGTATCTACATGAGATTCCTGAAATACAAATGCAAAATATATTTTAATACATTTTTGCTATAAATAACATGGTAACCATGTTAGTCAAGTAATGGGTGACACCCAGTACACGACTAACATGGTTATGGTCTCTGCATGCAGAAAAGCAGAAGTCAATGACTTGACATAAGCTGAATCATAATGAGTTATGCTAACACTTGCCCATTTTTTTTCAATTCAACCTTGCAAAGACACCACAATGAAGATTATAATTCAAACCTTGACATGGCAATTCTTACTCAAAATACTCATCAACTATTAACATATCACCTGACAGTTTAAGACATGCCATTTTAAAGTTCTGTAATTGAAATTAATTTAATAGTAATTTTTTCAAAATTGTGGAAGTAAATCCAATGACCCCAAAGTGGAGTTGGCTCAAAGAGGAGGGGGCAAATGTTTCTGGCAACCAAAATGTAGATGCTTGAGCGCTTGTTGTTTATAAATAAAGCAATGCTTACTAACATATGGTACAAGATTTGGACTAAAGTTTGGGGATTCATGGTACCATAAGTTTTCAATTTAATTAGTTAAAACATATATGTCAAATATCAATCTTAACTGATATAAAATGTATATGAAATTTGGGTGTGGAGAACTCAACCAAAGGAAATGCAACCAAGATATTCTAATCTACTCCACATTGTATATGCAGAACATCAAAGGGAGACAAAAGTGTGACTTATCTTAGCAGCTGAAATCAAAGTAATGTTCTTACCTTCATTTCTCTTCCTTTTGTTTCTATGGGTAAAAGAAAGGAGGCTATTGCTGCTGCTATACACACTCCCCCATATATAGACGCAGTTAAGTACACTGATGTTCGTAATAAAACCTGAAACAAATGAGATCAAAATAACCTTTGGGAGTCGTATCTGATCTAGTTCATTTTCATACATGGTCAGCATCATGGTAAAATCACACCAAGTTGCAAAATAGACACACACAAAAAAAATTCTTTATTAAAAAGTGAGAAGCGCTGATAGTACACAAAACACGTGTAAGCATAATTCAAATTTTAAGTTGTACTTCCCCAAATATAACTTTGTTAATACTTTTTTCTACTAAACAAATTAGAATCATTAAACACAATTTTTTCTCAGGAGAAGAAAGGTTTTGATCTTGGAAAACTACATGCTGGATATCAATGAAGTATTTGAAACCTGTGACAAATTACCCATGCAGTCTCATACATTGAGTGCTATTGCCAGATCCATCAACTTTCCCCTCTACCAGGGATCTCTGGTGAATTCCTTAACATTTACTACTGACAGACCTCTGTATTTATTGGGCTTATCAGATAGGAACTAAATTGCACACGATGCAATAAATATTGATCATAGATCCACTATAGAAGAATTTATGATATTATCCCAGTGTGTCCTCTCTAACACTTGCCCTTTGGAAAATCCCAACACTATTTCATGTTTTTGTGAACAATATACTGCATGTGAAACAATTTGAGAGACATATTGGGATATAAATAATATATGTATGCATCAAGACCAATATTATTCCTACCATATTGCGAAATCATTTATTATTTGTAATTACATTATATTTTTGCTCAGAGTTATTACCCTTAAAATTCAGACCATGATTATTTCAAAAATTAATTAAAAAAAAAAAAAGATTTGTCACCATTAGTTATCACAGATACAAACCTTCTAACATAAACCAAACTCGCTTTTCAAAACACACAATCCGTTTTTCAGTTCTACTAAAAAACTGTTGCAAAAATTAAAGTGAGTGTGCTTCATATCGCGTTCTTAGGCACTACTAACAAAAATTCAAATATAAACAGATTGAATAAATCTTGTACGAACTTACTGTAAATTATCATACTTTAAGAAATAAGTAATAGAGATTAAACTTGCTCTTACCTGGGCTACGAAGGGAGTAACAATTGCACCAATTCTGGCCATGGCACTACAGGTGCCCAGCCCTATTGCACGGGTGGTGGTGGGGTACACCTGGAAAAAGAAACACTTGTAATGAGGCAAAACTTGACATATTTGAAGATTAGACTGTAAAGAGATAAAAAAAATTTTTAAAAGATTTGACAAAATATGAGGCAGTCTCTCTTACCCTCATCATTTGATGGTGATTTTTAAGGGTTTGTAAAAAATAACTGCTCACAAAAAGAAAAAAAATTCCCACTTCTCTTAAAAGTTTAATAAGGAATGCAATATGCATTATATATGACTTATATTGCTTTCCATCTCCAACTTTTAAAATCTGATATTTTTTTATTTTTTTTATACTGAGTCTGTAGAAAATCCATCCCTCTCACCTCTGGAGTATACACATAGCATGCCTGGAAAGCACCTGATATAAATGCTCTTGCCACAAATATGAAAAATATCAGCAAACCCCTGAAAAAGAAAATCAACAAATACTTAATAATAAATATTGTAAAAAAAAAAAATGTGAATAAGTCAATATTGCACTTTTAATGGAGCAGTTAAATTTTATATGAGAATACATTTTAGATCTCAAAACATACATATGTGTCTATGTACATACATAAGTACATCAAGGTATATACTTTTCAAATATAAATACCGCAAGAGAAAAGTTTCTGCTCACCTTGTAGGGCATGTGCAGATGAGGAAGGTGAAGAGAGAAAACACCAAAAACTCAAAGCCCATTGTTTTCTTCCTGCCCAGAGGATCAATTATAAACACAGTAAGAATCAAACCTAGAAAAATAATGTTGTTATCCTTGACAACTGAGAAAAAGTGTGGCGACTTATTTTTTAAAGAGACAGGTAAAGGTCAATGGGGGGGGGGGGGGAAGATCAATAGAACATGATAAGTCAGTTGTCAAATGTGGCCAACATTCAGCCCTACACCCATGCTAGACAGAGACTGAGAGTCTCGGTGAGCATCACTGTGAAATTGCCAAGAGACCCTTAAGTAGATATGCAGATAAAACATGCGAGCAGGTAAATATAAGACCTCTGATCATATATTTAACATTGCTATTGACAAAAGAACCCATATACATGAGAAAGTCATTTGTCATAGAATGTAAAATTCAATTTATACCTTTGTTTTAACAGATGAAACACTGGAGCAGGTAAATATAATATAAATTATTATGTATTTCACAATGCTTTTGACAAAAGAACCAATATATACGAGAAAAGCATTCCTCATCAAATGTAGCATTCAATTTACACTTTTGTCTTAAAGTCATATACTTATATACATATAAGAGTAATGATGTTTAAAATTGTCCAAGTTGTGGTTTCCTCATGACACAGGATAATAAGGACGTCCTTTAATGAATTAAGTAGCAATTATGTATAATCAGAACAAATGCTTTGTTATTACCTCATGCTAATTACATAACTATTAGAACATCATTTCTACTTCTGAAGCACAATAATTGAAAATAATGGCCAAGATTTCCTTTTTACCTGGAAACTCTGCTAAGGTTGTCCATAATAGGTCTACATAGTCTTTTGTGGTCAATACTTTACACTCCAAGGAGCAGCTAGGGGCATCTACCTTTCCACTTACTAAATTAATGTGAAAAAGAAATATTCAACTAAAACAATGTAATAAACTTAGTGATCTGTACTAAAATACTTTTACAACCATAAGGATAACAAACCTTTACTTTATATAAGTATTTTATGTAATTTTTGGTCAAAAATAATAGTTTTTTTTTCATAAAAAAGTATGGTTGCATATCAATCTCAACCTACTGATATTTTAAACACAGATCTTTCTCGTAGTAAATTAAACACAATTTTAATATATAAAGACATGGATAAATAATTCATTATAATTAAACAAACCATGGCACGTTTCCCCAGACTCAAACAGCTCAGTGGTCAGTAGAACTATCCCATAGTATGAAAATGCATTGGCAAACCTAAAAAATGGAGAAAGGTAAAAGAAAACGTAGGATGATCAAAAGAAATGCTGACAAAAATCTAACATGATATACATTACTTATGGATTAATTTGATATAATTGTGAATGATTAAACACATTTCATACTGACTGTTGACATTTTGATATTGTTAATCTATGTATGAAAAACTGCAGCTTGTAAAACTATTTACCATATTATCCAAAGCATAAAAGTTGTAACTCTCATTTCTGGGGTAAAAAGGTCCTTAAGCCTTCCTCTTTTTGCTTTCTGAAAATGAAAAGTTGCACTGTTGATAGATTTGTCTTTTTTTTTTTGCTTATGTTTGCCTTCCCATCTGTACTTTTAATAAATGTTACACTTGCATATGTGACTGACATTCAATTATCAATTTAAAGCAGATTCAATAATATCTATTACAAAGTTATTCCTTGAGCCATTTAAACTAACCCAAACATGACTTTGAGACATAACATTAAGTCCACTATTTGACTTTATTCAATAAATCTTACCATCTGTGTTGGGTCCACACTACTGGGTCCAGAGTGAACCAACTTTCCCAGAGGCATTGGCTTATTATTGTCCTTGGCTATCCTCTGAAGTGTAGCCAAGGCTTTATCTGAGCGACCTCTGGCCATATCGAACCGTGCACTCTCTGGTAGCCACTGAAATAATTACGCTAAGTTTACTGAAATCATAGCAACCAAAAGGTTAAAGTTATACAAACAAGCAGATGAAGATAAAACTTTCAAATATATATATATATCCATAAAATATGAAATAAACTAGAGGATCAGAGAGGCGATACCACCTCTGGATATTGTACCACCAGCTGGAGTAAGCTCATTCATATGGAAACCGAAAAAAAGGGACACCACTACCAGTCTTGTGCTTGACAAGCTCCATAAAATGCAATAAACAAGAATTCTCAAAATATCAAAAAAAAAAAAAAAAAAAAAAAAAAAAAAAAAAAAAAAAAAAAAAAAAAAAAAAAAAAAAAAAAAAAAAAAAAAAAAAAAAAAAAAAAAAAAAAAAAAAAAAAAAAAAAAAAAAAAAAAAAAAAAAAAAAAAAAAAAAAAAAAAAAAAAAAAAAAAAAAAAAAAAAAAAAAAAAAAAAAAAAAAAAAAAAAAAAAAAAAAAAAAAAAAAAAAAAAAAAAAAAAAAAAAAAAAAAAAAAAAAAAAAAAAAAAAAAAAAAAAAAAAAAAAAAAAAAAAAAAAAAAAAAAAAAAAAAAAAAAAAAAAAAAAAAAAAAAAAAAAAAAAAAAAAAAAAAAAAAAAAAAAAAAAAAAAAAAAAAAAAAAAAAAAAAAAAAAAAAAAAAAAAAAAAAAAAAAAAAAAAAAAAAAAAAAAAAAAAAAAAAAAAAAAAAAAAAAAAAAAAAAAAAAAAAAAAAAAAAAAAAAAAAAAAAAAAAAAAAAAAAAAAAAAAAAAAAAAAAAAAAAAAAAAAAAAAAAAAAAAAAAAAAAAAAAAAAAAAAAAAAAAAAAAAAAAAAAAAAAAAAAAAAAAAAAAAAAAAAAAAAAAAAAAAAAAAAAAAAAAAAAAAAAAAAAAAAAAAAAAAAAAAAAAAAAAAAAAAAAAAAAAAAAAAAAAAAAAAAAAAAAAAAAAAAAAAAAAAAAAAAAAAAAAAAAAAAAAAAAAAAAAAAAAAAAAAAAAAAAAAAAAAAAAAAAAAAAAAAAAAAAAAAAAAAAAAAAAAAAAAAAAAAAAAAAAAAAAAAAAAAAAAAAAAAAAAAAAAAAAAAAAAAAAAAAAAAAAAAAAAAAAAAAAAAAAAAAAGAAAATAAACATAACTGTAAAAATGGTCCTATCAATTTTCAAATTGACCTGTATTTTCCTCACATTGATCACTCCTGTGATTTTCTAGACAAAAGGCCTAATGGTTTTCCTCGAAATGTATTATCAGTGTTGCATATTTGCCGATGAAAAAGAAAACCAAGGGGCAACACTGGGCATATCTCTGCTAGTTTTGAAGATATGAGGGGCAAGAAAATATGCAAAGTTTATTTCATGGTGAAAAAGAAGGTCGAAGGTCAATTTCAAGGTCACAGTATAAGACTTCCTATTCAAGTTCAATAGTAACTATGCGCATTTCTTTGCCAATTTTAAAGATGTAAAGGCCAGAAAACATGCAAAATACAGTTCATCATAAAAAAGTAAGTCAAAGGTCAATTTCAAGGCCACAGTTAGATTGCCAGTATATGCTTTCCTATTTAAGTTCAAAAGCGACTATGAGCCTACCTCTGTCAGTTTTCTGAGATATAAGGGTGACAAAATTGGCAAGGTTCAATTCATGGTGAAAAGTAGGTCAAAGGTCAATTTCAAGGTCACAGTAAGATTGCCAGTATATGACTTCCTACTCAAGTTCAACAGTAACTATGGGCGTATCTCTGATAGTTTTAGAGATATAAGGCCTGGAAAATTTGCAAAGTTTAGTTCATGGTGAAAATTAGGTCAAAGATCAATTTCAGGATCACAGTAAATTGCCAGTATTTGACTTCCTATTCAAGTTCAATAGTACCTATGGGCAAATCTTTGCCAGTTTTGGAGATATAAAGATCAGTAAACTTGCAAAGTGCAGTTCATGGTGAAAAGTAGGTCAAAGGTCAATTTCAAGGTCACAGTCAGATTACCAGTATACGAATTCCTATTCAAGTTCAATAGTAACTATGGGCGTATCTCAGCTAATTTTGGAGTATTTCACATTTAATTTTCACCACTGAATATCGAATACTGAACTTTTTGACATAATGCAACGCCTAAGCCGAATCGAAAAAGGAAAAATGGACACCACCTTCTGTATTGCACTTGATAAGCTCTACAAAATGCAAAAAACAAGAGGTCTCTAGCATTAACAGTTCCAGAATTAAAGAAAGTTTTCAGTTTTGGCCGTTACTCCCATGAAAATGCACCGATTGACCCCAAACTCAAAAAGATGAAAGAAGACCCAAAGGGTAACAACTACCCATAATATTATAGGTTAGATCTGTGTAGTTTCTGAAAATCAGCAGAAATAAAAAAGATTTTGCAAAAAATTAAGATTTTTAGAAAATTTTGGCCCGTTTGACCTAGAAATAAAGGTCAAAAGTCAAATCCAAGGGCATATTTGGAATCTTCACATATGACTTTCGGTCAGACTTCTATAGTAATTTTTCCCATAATTCCTTTGATTTGGCAGATATTTGGCATTGAATTTTCAAAAATTTTGACAAGGGTGTGTTTCAACGAGCGTCATGCCCAGGCCAATGCACTAACTGAGACAAAAAGAACAGGGGGTTCAAGTTGAGATTATATGTGCCCTAAATCCAAGAGATGGGGACATGGGTCCTTGCAGTCTAGGAGGAGAAGCGGTAACGGTGACTTGTATCCGGCGCCAGTACGCGGAGCCGGCGGAGCCGTACGAGACGGGTCGGGACTAATAACTGATTGACATAAAGGCAATCTTGGAGGATCTTATTACTTCTTAAATATATGCTAATAGCTATAGACTTAATTTATTTGGTAGAGTGCATTATTGAAACCTGAAATTTATTTGCCTTACCACGCATGCTAATGTAAATATGAGCAGTGGCAGGGCAGAGAATCCAAGGAGCCAT
This sequence comes from Lingula anatina, assembly GCF_001039355.2. Next base: position 188,776 of record NW_019775790.1, read on the forward strand.
CTCCATCCCAAGTTTGGCATCACTATTAGAGCCAATAAGACCTCAAAACAGGTACCTATGGCCCAAAATATCTAGTTAAAACAAAACAAAAAAAAAAAATTCAGGATATGAAAACTTCTCTCATGAGCACATGTCAAAACACAATGCAATACTGATATAAAAGAGTTAAATACACTCTGCAATTTTAAATTTAAATTAATTCAGTTTGAAACACACAGTTTCAGTTCTATAGAAGAGATACCAGGATTCATTAATTTCTTTTCAATTTTACCGAAAACATTTAACCATTGTTAGTTTAATCACTGTCAGCTTACTTTGCAATGACCTTAAATCATTTCTTTTATGAAAAAGTTTTCTACCTTCACAAGTGTAATTAATAAAGCCATATGATTTATTACCTCAATAAGTACTACACACTTTGCCCTGGATGCTGATGGTAGGAACTCGGCATACAATGTGACACTGGAATACACAAAAAAGTTAATGGCTTGATTCCATTATCTCTACATGCATAGTGCCTAAAAGGGATGTGCTGCCACATGATACACACAAAACATCTTTCAGTTACAGAATGGCTGTAGCTTATAGCACAGCAAAAAAGAGTATTTTTGTGAAAATCATTTTATGAATATTGCATGGTAGGCAACTGATCGTGACCAAGTTCAAAAGGAACCAAAATATTTTGTAAAATGTACAGGGAGCATTTAGAACTGGGTCCAAGAAGAGGTTTAGATTTTAAACTTTCAGACCAAAAACTTTAGTCCACTTTGGTGTAAATAAATCCATCACAGTCCAAGTGATTGAAATACAGCCACGTGAAAAATGTCTCTAACTTAAACACTGATCATTACTTATTGTTTTTCAATTGGACTATGGATTTATGGATTTTTAAAATTCTATAGCACCCTGCAGATCCATGTGAAATCTAATTCCTAAGTTAAGTGTCCAATGCATCTAAATTGCATGCGACACATATTCATCACAAGCAAATAGTGGCCAACTGCTTGGTAAATGTAGACATTTCTGACTGTACTTTCAAACACCATTAAAAGGCAAACAATCTCATGCATAAAACATCAGTGGTGGTGTGGTTTATGCATATGGAATGAACTTTGGCTTCTACATATCCGGGTTAGTGATTTAAGCAATAACCTTCTAGGGCAAGTTTACATACAAATTGATAAGAAAAGAAATTCAAAATAATATGTACATAATAAACCCAAACTGCAACTTTATTAATTTTTTCCTTATTATGACATTGGCGACTGGGCTGTAACAAAATTAATTGACAACGCAGTCCAATGAAAGCTTCAACCAAATCTGAATCAGCCTCAATGGGGGTGGGGGGTGGAGGTTGTATAAAAATGGTAACTTACGACTGTGGAGCACCTCCTATTCCAAATCCAACCAATCCACGCAGTATAAGCATCCATACGTACACTGGAGAAAAGGAGCTGACAAGGCCATAGTAGAATGTGAACACGGAGCTCAAAATTAACTCCTGCAAGTAAAATGATGAATACATTTATTACTCAGTATTATGGTTATAGTGATAAATAGGCTGATAAATATATTGGACTGTCATTCTTTGCTAGTGGTTACAAAATGTTGAATTTGACCGAAATTTCAAACTTTCTCTGGGAAGCTGTAATTTTGCAATGTGATAGCTACACCATCACAGTTTATCATTTCATAAAAAGGGAAACAGCAGCTGCCCTTTTTAGGGCACACAGGAGAGTTGAACAGCTATACCCACCAAATCCAAGACGCGTTACCCTGGGTAATATATTTTGCACAAACTAATGAAAGTCTAATGGAATGTTTTCAGTTTTAGTTTAAATCATAAGGGGGTGTTGTCTCAATGCTTCAAAACTGGTTTTGAAGAATTTAATCCACATTTCATAATTAATAAAAATGGTGAATATGTGGGTCACGGTAACGTTATTGACGCGGGTACAAAAACTTTTTATAATCATGTAAATAATAACAATATTTTTGCTATTATCCATACACACTTCATTCATGAGGGGCACACCACTTTCACATGCTTTTAAAATGGAATTGACAAACACAGAGGAATAATGCACATATTTTATTTACTGTAACTCTGTCATATGGGACACACACTGAACAAAGTTGATCTAAAGAATGTTCCAGATTGTAGTTTTTTATCAGAACTATTATTTTTTTATTATTATTTTAACACAATAAAGTTCAGTTAAATACAAAATTTAACAAAATGAAGTTCAGTGTAACACAAAGTTCATAATTATAACATTCTTCCTGACATATGTAGACCAATGGTGATATCTGTTCTGTGCTCACTAAGGCATCCAC
>NW_019775791.1:0-41398 GCF_001039355.2 Lingula anatina
CAGGTGTGGCAGATTGATTTTCATCACATTTCACACAAAATTGATGACGGGTCGTTTTTGGGTGGTTTTGAGTGATTTTCATAAGGTCCTCGCACAGCAGTTTTCTACAATCTTGGCCATGTAGGGAATATTTTATTTCTTCATTATATAGTGACCGGTAGGTGTGTTGGGTCATTTGTTTGGTCAGGTGTGGTAGATTGATTTTCATCATAGACGGGTTGATTCTTGGTGATTTTGAGTGATCTTCTTCCGAACAAACCTGCATCTTTTAAAATAAGTGTTCCGGTATAATTTAAATTTATTCTGACTAAACACGTATCTTCCTTCTAAAAAAGTCAAACATTTATTTTCTGAAATATAACTGTAGTCTAATTTAATATAATTAATCTTGAGTAACAACTGAATTGTTTTATATTGCAAAAAAAAGCTCATTTACTGGACTTTCTAATAGCATCAATAGTTTTTTCATGTTCTTCCAAAAATAAGTGTTCGTTTTAATTTTAAAATTCGGACACCCTACTAAACTGCGATTACTCGACCGACAGAAACGTATAATTCTCCTCAAAATCGTTACTTTTAGGCAACTTAACTGAAATATCCAAAAGATTACCATTTCTCGCTGATAATAATGCATCCATGGGTTAATAATTTTACTTGCTGTCAAAAATATCCAACATGAAACACGAGCATAAAATTCCCTCAGACAACACTCTCTCGCCGACTTTTGACCAAATGAGCATGCGTACAACTTTTCGCAGAGTTACAGCAGGTCGGGGGCAGTTGTAAATTTACGTGCATATTTACAAGAGTTTGTAACTTACAAAACTTCGAGAATACCAACTTACGTGAACGACCGGACTTACGTGAAATGTTACAAGAATTTGTAAGTTACAGTCTTTGATCCATTGATCCATGTAATTTGGTGTTTTGCACTTGCTCTCAGAAAGTCATCCACTCAAACCGATAACTTAAACCAACCAAAGAAAATCATTATTAAACAGTTATAAGCGCATTTGTCTTTTTTACTTCCTCATTTCTTTAATGATACTGTGATCTCCCCTTCGTGTCATAGTCTGGAGAATGAAAAGGTCAGTGTGTTCAGGTTAACCGGGGTTAAAAAAATACATTTTCTTTGGTCTTTACCTACAGATAGGTCTCTCCGGTCGATGCAGTGACGGGGGTCTTGACCTCTTGGTGGTTTATCATCACGTCATTTTTTCATGCCGCACCCAGGGTGGACAGGGCGATGAACCAAAATAACAATACGTATTAGATTACTTTCCTTCCCAGGTGGATTACTCTGATAATCTGAGGTAAGTGCTTGGACTCGGCTAGACACCGATGCATGGATTCAAAACGCTGTATCCAAACGTATTGTCTATTTTTCCCCATTTTATGCGGGCGGTCCTGACTGTACAATATATTATCATCTCGCTCCGCTTGAGGCTTCGGGCGTATTCTAAAATTGCAAGTTTTTTAAACTTTCTTCTAAAACTTATCAGTCACGGAAATTGCCCTGTTTTAAAAATGAAATTTTGCATGTCCATCTTCTTAATTATTCATGTTGATGAAATTCATATTAATATTCAAAACAGCATTGAAATGTAGATCGCTCGCCGACCAATAAATTATTATGGTCAAGCAAGGCTTCCATATTACGCGCTTCTGTACTTTTAAAGTTCAGCCTGGTACTCCAACTAAAAAAAGTAAGATGCCCCGCGCGCCCCAAACTGACCCATTAATTAACACGTGGTGTCATGCACAGGTCAGTAAACCAGGAACATTTGTGTGACATCATATCCCCTACAGACACGCATCTTTATTGTAAAAAATATTGATCAGTCATCCACTCAAACCGATAATTTAAATCAACCAAAGAAAATCATTATTAAACAGTTATAAGCGCATTTGTCTTTTTCTTTTCTTCCTAATTTCTGTAATGATACTGTGATCTCCCCTTCGTGACATAGTCTGGAGAATGAAAAGGTCAGTGTGTTCAGGTTAACCGGGGTTAAAAAAATACATTTTCTTTGTTCTTTACCTACAGATAGGTCTCTCCGCTCGATGCGGTGACGGGGGTCTTGACCTCTTGGTGGTTTATCATCACGTCATTTTTTCATGCCGCACCCAGGGTGGACAGGGCGATGAACCAAAACAACAATACGTATTAGATTACTTTAATTCCCAGGTGGATTACTCTGAGAATCTGAGGTAAGTATCCAAACGCATTGTCTATTTTCCCCCATTTTATGCGGGCGGTCCTGACTGTACAGTATATTATCATCTCTCTCCGCTGGAGGCTTCGGGCGTATTCTAAAATTGCAAAATTTTAACATTCTTCTAAAACTCATCAGTCACGGAAATTGCCCTGTTTTGAAAATGAAATTTATATTGATGAAATTTATATTAATATTCAAAACAGCATTGAAATGTAGATCGCTCGCTGATTAATAAATTATCTTGGTCAAGCAAGGCTTCCATATTACGCGCTTCTGTAATTTTAAAGTTCAACCTGGTACTCCGACTAAAAATAGTAAGATGCCCCGCGCGCCCCAAACTGACCCATTAATTAACACGTGGTGTCATGCACAGGTCAGTTAACCAGGAATATTTGTGTGACGTCATATCCCCTACAGACCCGCATATTAATTGTAAAAACTATTGATCAACGTAGTTAGGTGTTTTGCACTTGCTCTCAGAAAGTCATCCACTCAAACCGATAACTTAAATCAACCAAAGAAAATTGTAATTAAACAGTTATCAGCGCTTTTATCCTTTTCTTTTTTCCTTATTTCTTTAATGATACTGTGATCTCCCCTTCGTGTCATAGTCTGGAGAATGAAAAGGTCAGTGTGTTCAGGTTAACCGGGGTTAAAAAAAATACATTTTCTTTGGTCTTTACCTACAGATAGGTCTCTCCGCTCGATGCGGTGACGGGGGTCTTGACCTCTTGGTGGTTTATCATCACGTCATTTTTTCATGCCGCACCCAGGTTGGACAGGNATTATTAAACAGTTATAAGCGCTTTTATCCTTTTCTTTTTTTCCTCATTTCTTTAATGATGCTGTGATCTCCCCTTCGTGACATAGTCTGGAGAATGAAAAGGTCAGTGTGTTCAGGTTAACCGGGGTTAAAAAAATACATTTTCTTTGGTCTTTACCTACAGATAGGTCTCTTCGGTCGATGCGGTGACGGGGGTCTTGACCTCTTGGTGGTTTATCATCACGTCATTTTTTCATGCCGCACCCAGGGTGGACAGGGCGATGAACCAAAACAACAATACGTATTAGATTACTTTCATTCCCAGGAGGATTACTCTGAGAGTCTCAGGTAAGTGCTTGGACTCGGCTAGACACCGATGCACTGGAGGGATGAAGGCATTGTACGCGACGTGGTTTTGAGCAAGATATTTAGCTAAGTAGCTTTAACAGCTAAGTATATCTGAACAAAATCAACGCTTTCTCCTTTTAACAGTTGATTACGTCAAGGATATCAGTTGAACAGCCAAAGATAAAGTCACACGTTTCGATATTACGTCTTTCGCACAACACTGTGAACCTAAAATCCTCGCTGCCTGAAGAAAAACGGGAGGTACCAGGTTGCGGGAACATCAGTGACACGGTACGCCCGCCGAGATCGCGAACGTGGTTAAGTTTTTTGAAGTCTTAGCTAGTTGTAAACGAAATTCATTATTTTCCTGTATATAAATATCGATTGACGAGAAAGTCTGTTACTGTGGTACCTGAAGGTAGTACTACACGTGCCGTTTCTGGTAGCTAGTGGGTTATTTCACTTTCTGTTTTCACATGCCCCCTCGCTGAATTTCCACCAATAATGTCCTCTCTGCGTCCTTGCTGCGATCAAAAATGTGGCCGGGACGCTCAACGGTCGCCAAAGCAATTAAATCGTGTCTCAGTGTAAAGGCGTCTGCGTCCGCTGTGCGTCCTTTGAACGACCGAATCTTGATTTTACATGTAAAACTGCGAGCGACCTGTGCATCTACTGAGCGACCGCCCTGCCTTCCCTGTGCGTCTCCTGTGCAGCCCAAGGCGTCCATTGCGATGTTTGAGCGACCATTGAGCATTCTTGCTGCGTTCTCTGTACCTTCATCGGCGATCAGTGGCGTTTATTCTACGATCATTCTGCATCCTGCTTGACCGATGAGCGTTGTTTGGGCGTCCTTCTCTATATTCTAACTCGTATTTTTCATCGGTTCTAACCAGGTCATCCAATTAAGAACATTTCCAGAAAACAAAACAAATAAATGGGAATAAACGCTTTAAACTACAGTGATGCAAGGTTTGCATGGACTGATAATCACCCAGATGCTCATTGTTATCTTTATAAGAAGGATGGACAGGCGCCGAAAACGAGAAAGTATGACTGACACAACATAGAATGTTTGAATCCGTTTTCAGATGACGCATTCTGCAAAAAGTTCTGACAATTACTGCATTTTGTAAAAAACGCAAAATATTCGTTTTATAATAACCTTTCTACGACCGCGGCGANAGACACAAGAAATCAACGAGCTTGGTTCGAGCACAGGTATTTATTTTGCCTGCTTGACTGCATAAGTAGCGCAGCGTGTTCTGCAACTGTGTACTTAGGCCTGGGTCCCAACCCAACGTGCGGGCCTCTGTAGACGTCTGGGGCCCGTATCTCGAAAGCTTCGCTTATGGCGAGCGTGCGCAAGCATGGCGAGCGTGCGCTATCCCATATCTCGAAAGCTTCGCAAATCGCGGCCGTGCGCTAATGGCGAAATCACCATTAGTTTCGAGGCTATTATTTGCGGTGATACAAACTAGTCGCAATGGCCTCTGCGCATGCATAATTTGTCATTTTAATGTGTCTTTCATGTAATTAAACGTGGCGGCAAGTTTGGGTTGCTAGTCATAAAAGCATATAACAAAACATATAACAAAAAACATGGAAGCTTATAATAGATTGAATCACTCGGTACCTCTGATAGAAAAACTTGCGGTAAATGTTCACGTGAAGAATGCTAAAGTCATGTTTTATTATGCATAAAAAATTCAAAATTAAATATTTCATACATCATTTTATATTTTCTGATGAATATAATTCATCTGTGTAGTCTGTTGATAATAATCATAAATTTAAAAGTGTTATTTTCTACACAAAATGAAAAAGCAGCTAAACAAAGCATTCGGTCGCACCGTGACCTTCCTCAATGTCTGTTATTGTGAGACTGAACACTACTCACCAATGTGTCAGTATTTGTGTCAGTCCAAGCTTCGCTTATTGAATTGTTATTTGACATTTTATTGGTGTCAAACACTTCTAATATCAGTATTTGTAATTATGACATTCCTATAAATAAAAACAACCTCTTCATTTGCGTCATGGTGAAAAAATATTGCATTTCGTGTAATTGTGTGACACGTATGACGTCTTCACTTTATGCGGCAATCGAATTTTAGTAGAGTTTGAGGTTATAACTGCGTTGCGTTTGCTAAGGCTTCGAGATAGCAGGTGGGTGCAATCGCACTCGCAAATAGCGCGGAATCGCCATGCTCGCGCCCGTGCGCAACATAGCGAAGCTTTCGAGGTACGGAGCCCTGGTCTACGGCCAAAAAATTGGGTGAAAACGTGGGATTTCGTGCGTGAGGAGCACGTCCATCGTGCAACATTTGGAGGTCGCAGACAGCACGTTGAAATTTTTCGACATGATCGTGTAGCCGCTGCGTGCGGTATACGAATTCTCAAAAAAAAAAAAAAAAAAAAAAAATGGAAACACGTTCGTCCGTCGCGCTTGGGTGGCTACGGTGCGTGCGATGCACGTGGTGAAGGCGCTCGATACACGTACTTATTTCTTGCTCACTACGTGCTCACGCCACACTTCCGCGCGCCCACCGTGTGGACCTCACGGGCTTCGTGCATGTTGAGCGAATGGTGGTCACTTCATGCGAAAGGAACGTGAGTTTAAAAGGAGGGGCATGAACGAAAAAAGCAAATTATTTGTGCTTTTGATGTCAAGTTTTAAAAATGCCTAAAAAGACAACAAAGAGCAAGAGGGGTAGAGGGGGCAAGCCAGGTATGATTGGGCTCACCATCTTTGAACACTGCTGCGGATATAATAACTGCACTGTTTTTATACCCTTCCAAAAAACGTTTCAACATACACGCAAGACTTGCGTGCAAAGGACGAGCAACAACCGTAGGAAGTCAGAAAGACTGCCCTAATTCCACTTCCGATGCCCGTACTCCTTGTATGCACAAGGTACGTAGTGCACGATGCTTGTACTTTGCATGCACGGTGCGCGCGGGACACGTGCGAAAGCCCGTCAGCTCACGTACTTTCCACGCACTTTCTTCTTGCGCACTCACTGCAATCACCAATTACTGGATTCCTTCCCTGCGATCTAGCTACGGCACAGCCAGACGAGAGGAACCTTAAAAACGAGAGGAACCCGCGTGTACATGTAGTTGGGACCCAGGCTTTATGTAGACGTATTGCTTTTATTTTCTCACTGCTTGTATGTCATATTTACGTTTCAGGAAAACTTGTGACGATCGGGTATGGCTGTACTGTTTATCGGAAAGAATACTTCAAAATTCAGGGTTTTGTTATTATCATATTTTATTTATTTTTAATTATGTGGTCAGTATGGAAAATTCTGAGACATATTTTGTACAGACACACCCACACACACATATATTAGCAGAATAAAATCATTATTTATGTTTGGGGGGGGGGGGGTTCCCGTGTTGTTTTTTATGTGTAATACATGGCGTCCTGCAGACTACCGAAATATTAGAACCTATTCGGAATTGTGCCTTTTTCGTGTAATGGCTGATTAACGAGACTTTGAAAGAAAAATAACACCGACAGATAATATTGCTATGCACTGTCGGGCGTAAGTTGTTTTATTCTACATCTGACTTTGATTCTGATTGAAATAACAGTATTTAGTGCCCTAATGTAGCTTTTATCCGTATATAGAGCCCGTTCTCCGCACGTTCGGCTGTCACCTTGAACGTTTGTTGAATCTAAAGGCAACCTAGCTGTAACGATGTTTATTACTGTATAAATAATATACATATGAGCGTTTTCCCCTTTTTTTGCATTTTGGAAGACTAGTATACAATAGTAAACATCGTTTTACGTGGTTGTCAATGCAACAAAGGTGACATCCGGGTCTGGTTTGGAAACGTCCACAGGTCCGCGTCTATGACCTCTTTCTGGGCCCTCTACGTTTTTTTTGTTCAGTAAAGCAAGATCTTATGTTAAATTTCTGTCAGCTGATTTTCCAGCTATTTCATAACGGAAGACGCTTGTGGGCGGTTGTGGACGGCGTTTAGGTACACCGCAATTTCAATTCTGCCCTGATGCAACTGTTTATTTTCCAGTATCTTAGATTATTCCCTTAGTGTCTTCATATTGTCATATATAAAAGTATAATAAACTTATGTTTTTCTTCCAAATTTTATTTTTTGACATCCGAAGACCCCATTTTGATTCAAAATCAGATAGAAAACAGCAATTTACTGAGATTGGTGACAGCATATCGAAGACATGGACACAGAAAGGCAGCCCTTGATCCCCTAGGGAGACTAAAACCACAGTAAGTACTTTTGGGAACAAAGCCTCTTAACACAGCAAGTGATATCCTAGCACTTTATCAATTCAGTATTCAATTCAATTTATTTCTGTACTGGTACATGTTGTCATGACCTTGTACAATATAATATACTGATGATGATACAATGCAATTGGTGCATTACCATATCTCTAGTTGGTAATTGTGTTGCCTGTTTGTGAATAAAAAAGTAATCTTTATATAATGAATATCGATGCAGTCTCTAATGGTACACTTGAAGAGGCACTATAGTTTGTGCTATATGGTATGGTATATGGTATGCTACAGTTCTAGTGTTTTAATCCTTATGTCAAGTTTACACAACTTCACATCCTGCCTTTTAGTTCCTTAATTGGTTGTTTGTAGTGTGAAAGCAACATTTAGTAAACCATGCCTGAAATAAAGGACCATAATTAAGTTAACATGTTATACCTACTAATTTTTTAAAGATCAAATATATTTAAATGTGGGTGATTTATTTCATTTATTGTAAAAAGGGAATGTGCAGAATTGGATCCTGTCTACTATGGGTTAGGTGAGGCTCAGTACACTGCTCACAATCTTTATGGCATCCTGCACAGTGGATCAGAGTCTGCCACCACTGAAGAGGTCTTGCAGTTCTTGGAACAAACTTACTGTGGAAACAGTGCAGTGGAATTTGAACATTTGCCTGTAAGTACATTAGATGTCTTTATAATTATTGTCAACAATGTGATAATTTTTTTGTTTTTGTTCTTTTAAAGATTTTATGCCATTTTTTAATTAAAGTTTTTTTCGGTCTTCCTTCCTCTTTTTTTTTAGTTAAATATTTTGATAAGCTACTGGGATTGAAATTTACAAAATGTGCATTATCATAATTAGAAATTCAAGATTATTAAAATATTCCATTTATTAAGTATGATTTATGTTGTTAAAATCTGTCATTCAATCGTTTTCAATAAATCTCATACCTAATATTACAGTCACTGGAAGAGAGGAACTGGTTTGCCAAAAGATGGGAAGAAAGCCAATTTGAAGAAATTTCGAAGGATAAAAAGATTGCATTAGCAAAACTTATGCTTAAGTGTCAGGTACCTTTGCTTTTTTTAGTGGTTAAATTGGCATTGATAAGTTGAAGACTATGGAAATGAAAAAATGAAAAAAAAAAAACTGGCATGAATTTTGTTTACTTCTTATTTCATAAAATCATTTATATTAGTTGAAGCAATATTATGTAAAAAGAATATATGATTCAATTAAAAGCCATCTTAAATCAAACATTTGAAAAGGTACATGTACATTAGTTTTTTTATTTAGCCGGACAATGAATGTTATCAAATGGCACATGTATTAGGATAGTTTCAAAGTTGCATTTCAATGCAACAGCTGTTATTTCTGTTTTAATCTTCCAAAAAATTCAATAATATGGTGATATAAAATAAGTAATAAAATATATCACTTAAATCCTTTTAATCAGAGTCATGTATTTGTGGATCTGATCTTTATAATTTTTTATCAAAAGGCTAAAAGAAATACTGTCATATGAAATATGTTTTTCATTTTTTAGGCTTTTGATCACTTTCTTCATACTGAATTTTCCACTGTGAAGCGGTATGGAGGTGAAGGAGCAGAGAGCATGATGGGATTTTTTCAAGAAATATTTGAAAGATCTGCTGAGTGTTAGTATAGACTTGTAATACTAATATTTGATGTTGAAAAATAAAAACCTTGAAAATTGGTAATTGCCCTATTACATGTAGTTTAGTGCAAGTTTTAGAGATGTACACTCATGCTGAAGTTCACCTGGTGGTTCACTATTTATATAAACTGATTTTCAATATATATATATATATATATATATATATATATATATATATATATATATATATCCTACTTTTTGCTTTACAGTTAATATTCAGGATGTTATAATTTCTATGCCTCACAGAGGAAGACTCAACTTGCTGACATGCATGCTCAAATTTCCACCAGTGCAGATGTTTCAGAAGGTATTTTTTCTTATGAAATATTCTGCTCTTTAGAATGTAGTTGTAATAACTTTGCTTCATTTTATTTTATTATGGATCCAAGGTAGTAGTGATTATGATCTGTGAAAGAAGTAAACTTTGGACTCTTGCATAATGAATAAAAAATAGATATTACAATCATTTGGCTGAACTTTACTGTCTTGGCAACTCTTACACTGACCTTGCCAGCTTTCCTTTGTAGATGAAAGGCATCAGTGAATTTCCTCCTCGTGTGAAAGGCAGTGGGGAAGTATTACATAATCTAAGTAAGTGAAACAGAGCAGGGTGAAAAGTTATTCTTGTTTGTGCTCTTAAGGATATTGTCACCCTTTGCCCAAAACTCCTTATTTACTGCCTTACATACATTCTTTTGGGTAATAAATAAATCTTCAGTGATCATGCAGTGACTAAATTGATTAAATTATGTAAATTAAATAAAATATGTCATCTTTCGGGTGACATCACAATTGCGATTTTGGGGTAAAAAATAAAAAATAAATTTCTCAGATTTCTCTTTTACCTGAGCACCCAAAATCACAATTTCAACATTGATTTAATGACACCATTTAGTACTCTAGGGATTTTTCTTAAAAGTTCAGATTTTATCTTTGATAAATCAAAATAATGTCTTTGTTTAATGAAAATCTGTAATTAGGGGATCATAACTGCATAACAAAAGCATTTAAACCAAAATGATGGCACAGGATTGTAGCTTATACTCTCCTGGTCAACTCTGCTAATTTTCATGATGAAATCTTGTTCAGTGATGATGTTACAACCCATCCCGATTGCATGCTCATCCCAAAATAGAAAGGTGTTAAATTGACGAAAGCTTTAAGTTGCCTATGCTTATATATTGCAACGAAAAAAAAATTACATGCCAATTTTTTTTTTTTTTTGAGGGTTTTTCATTGTTTAAAATCAGCACAAAGATAGCTGCATTATTGAATAATTAGATGCAGGAAAAATTCATTTTCCGTATCTGGATGATAATAAAGGGTTACAATAACCTTAAGACTATTAAAACAAAATTTGATTATATAAATTTATACATTAGAATTGAGATTTTTAATATTCAGGTTTACTGAAAATAACAAATATTTATGTAATTTAGCAAGTTAGTCTCCAGCAAATGGAGATTTTATTCAAGAAAAAATAGCATTGATAAGTACTAAAGATCATTACAATGATATGCATGTATTTAACTCTTAAATCCTCATGGACTAATATCTATTTTTAAATGCTACTTTTTTGAAAAATATTCCAGTTCCAGCTTCTTCAGTAGAATTAAATTATGGTGAAAAGAAGATCTGTGTCACAATGGTTCCAAATCCATCTCATCTGGAGGTCAGTAGATAAGGTGTCTTCAAACAATTATTTAGCTTGTAATTTGACCTGCTGCTCGGTTAGCTTCCATGGAATATCGATCTTAATAAATAGCATGATTTATTGGGGCAGGTTGAATATGGAGGATGACACGTACATTATTGGTTCAAATTTTGACATGGGGAAGAAAGGTTCATGTTGCAATAGCTGTAAGCAATATGATTTATTAAAAGTATGCTCATGTTTGCATAGGCCAGCAAGCCAGTAGCTGTTGGTAAAGCCAGAGGAAGACAACAGACACTTAAAGATGGAGATTACTCTGATGACCCAGCTGCTGTGATGGGGGATAAGGTGCTGTGTCTACAAGTCCATGGAGATGCAGCATTCTCTGCACAGGTGTGGCATTTTTTTATTCAATATACATTTTGATAAATATATTTTTTGTAATGAGGCAGATTTCTTCGTACTATTTATATACAGACTATATACTGACATGTTTGGTTTTTATTCTCATTCTCAGATTTATATTTGAAAATAAGTAAGCATTGTGGTTTTGTTGATTTACAATGGGAAAACAAAGTATTTGACAATTTGCTTTTTGGAAGGGAAAACAGAAGTATGTACCTACAAAAAGCCTGACTGATGTTGAAATCCATATTTCAGGGTGTGGTTGCAGAAACCTTTGCCATTGCCAACACTCCACATTTCACTGTGGGAGGAAGTGTGCACCTCATAATTAACAACCAGCTGGGATTCACTACACCATCTGAGAGGGGAAGGTATGGTTCAGAATGATTTTAGTATATCAATAAAAGTAAGGGTATTTTGTTTCTAAATCGAATGATGAAAATTGTGCAATCACTGCTCTCTATTTTGTTTCAGATCATCTCTGTATTGCAGTGATGTGGCAAAAATGAATGCTTGTCCAGTGATACATGTAAATGGAGATTACCCTGAGGTATAGCCATAAAAAAATACTATTTTGATGAAAATGCTGACATGTGTACAATGTTTTTATTCCACACCTATTTTAGGATAATTTTATTAGCACATACATTAGATATGTGAAGAACATAAAAATATAGGTAATTGAGAATATTTCTATTTCACATAAATGTAAATTTACATATAAAGACATTGTTCTAAAAATCAAGCTTTTGATAACCATTATTGTGTCTCCCTTTTGCAAACAAGAGATTTTATTAACCCATGTTATGAACAGACACAAATAGATATATATGTTTAAACTTTGAACTGTTTATCTGTCAGCATTGCTGTCTATTTGTAATTTCCATTTTAGGAAGTAATTAGAGCTACCCAGCTTGCCATGGAATACAGACAGAAATTTAGAAAAGACATTGTGATAGACCTCATCTGTTTTAGAAAATGGGGGCATAATGAGTTAGATGACCCGTCTTTTACCCAGCCACTTATGTATGAAATCATCAAGAACAGAGCTAACATACCAGATCTCTATGCAACAAATATTGTAGTAAGTAAATTTAAATATTAGGAAGTGACTAAAATCATAACATATAAGCTTATGCAGTTTAATTGGTCTTTTTAATTTTTTTTTTTTTGCCCTGAAATCTGTTTTTGTATTGAGTATTTACCCATATTGTAGAGTCTAAAAGCATTTTGTCATGCTTCTGATATATTAGCAAAATGTTCATTTTAAGATGATAGAGGGTGTACCATCAGAGTGCATGTAATAGTCATTTCATTAAAAATAGGTCTAATCAATTTCCAGTGCCTTTATTTTATCTTGCATTGAAACTCTTTCAGGAAGCAGGTCTTTGTTCTAAGGAGGAGTTGGACTTAGCAGTAGCCAGTTGGAATAAAGAACTCAATGATGAAATGACCAATATTGATACTCACATTCCCAAGGCAAGGGTGTATAGTGTCACTTTTTCCATGATAAATAGAGCATCTTAATGAAGTTTGATTCTGAACATTTTTTGCAAATTGTTAACGGTTTACAACATCTAAACTAATTTCAGAGAAAGAGAGAGAGAGAGGTATTGGAAGGAAGCTGACATTCTTTGTAAGTTTTGTTTGCTCTCTCTTTAGGCGTATCACTTGGAGAAGAACTGGTCAGGTTATGTCCAAGCACCTGCCAGTCAAACAACATGGGACACTGGGGTGCCCACTGATCTCCTGAAGTATATTGGTGCTAAGTCTGTGGCAGTACAGGATGATGTGGTGAGGTTTCATTGCTACACCCCATGATACTGTATTGGTTTTACGCTAACCACTTACTAGAGAATAATTCTGTTCAAGAATAACATCTTGTTTTCCATATATTAATAGAAGGTAATATTTGTGATTTTGAATTCTAATATTTTTGTTATAATTAGAGATTTTAAAATTCTGCTAATTTCCCTTCCTGTATTTAATGTTTGGTTGTATTGGTAACACCTGGGGCAAGATCTGAAATTTTGCAAAGGAGCATTTGATTTTTACAGGCAGTTCATAATACGCTTTCTAAGCATCACATTGACAAGCGTGTTCAGCAGTTAGAGGATGGGTCTAATTTGGACTGGGCAACTGCTGAAGCCTTGGCCATAGGCTCTTTACTTTGGCAAGGTAAGTAGGAAGTATGAGCAGTATTTCACATTCTCATTGTGTACTAATCTAAAGTGAAGGCAACTTGATGGAGAATGTGGAATATTATCAGTTGTTTCAGCATTTAAATTTATATTATATGATCATAATACAGTAATATGATAGTTTGCTTAGGAAAATAGATTAAGATATCTGTGGAAGCTTCTGATAAATGTTTTGTTTTGAATGCTCTGAAGAAAAAAGAAAAAAAGAACAGCTACAAAATACCTTTGTCTTTTAAAAATTATTTCTCCTTGAATGTTTTTTTTACCAAATAATGATTTGTGTAACAGGTTACAATGTGAGATTTTGTGGGCAAGATGTTGGGAGGGGCACTTTCAGCCATCGTCACATGATGCTGGTCGACCAATCACACGATGGGATTGTTATTCCTCTGAACCACATGACGGATCATCAAAAGGGGTTTCTAGAGGTTTGAAATACTGTAGACTTTAAATTTGATAAGGTACAGACTGAATCAAATTTTCAGTTGATTTATATAATTATTTAAATATTATTTTGAATAATTTTATAAAAATTATACTTAATTTAAATTTTGACAATATATTGGCCATTTTTGTCATATTGAGAATGTTACAAACATTCTTAAACACTGCAAAATAATCCATCTTAAAATATAAACTTTACAAGAATGAAAATGGTTGTTTTGCTCACAGGTCTGCAACAGTGCTCTTACAGAACTTGCAGCTCTTGGCTTTGAATATGGAATGAGTACAGAAAATCCCACATCTTTAGTCATTTGGGAGGCACAGTTTGGAGATTTCTTCAATGGAGCTCAAGTTATAATTGATACGTACATTGCCTCCGGTGAAAGTAAGTATGTGTTCACAAATTGAAGGTTAATACGTTAGGATAGACTCCAAATATTTAATTTTTGAAAGAGTTAGATGAAGTCCTTTTTTCAGGAACTGCATTAACATGCCTAGTCCATTCCAATCAAGTGTTTATAAAATAACTTTTATTACTACAGACTGGAAACTTTTTTATTTTATTTCATATCAGCCAAATGGCTCCTACAGAGTGGCTTGGTGATGTTGCTACCCCATGGTATGGATGGTGAAGGCCCTGAGCATTCTTCATGTAGAATTGAAAGATTCTTACTGGTTGGTACCTTAACATCTATGTAGAGAGCCAAATATTTGGAATCTTTTTATATATATGGTGGGTTAAAGTTTGTGAAAGCTGTCAGCAAACTCTCTGAAAAGAGATTTCATGATAAATGTTTTTCTTTCTTTTTTTCTTCTCCTCTTTCTTTCAATTTGAGTTTGCACAGTTTGGCTACCTCAAAGGAAAGTTTCCTAAAGGTGCAGAAGACATCCATTATTTTTGACATACCCACCCCCCTCCAGTTACTTTGAAGGGTTAAAATACAAATGACAAACCAAAATCTTCATATTTTGATCAGCAATGTGATAGCAAAGAAGATGGTTTTGATGGGGATGATGTCAACTGGCATATTGTAAATCCCTCAACACCTGCCCAGTATTTTCATCTCCTCAGGAGGCAGGTAGGTTCCTTTAAGATCAGTTTTGATTCTAATCTTGTATGACATAATGCTCTGCTGTCAGTCTCTTTTTAGGCACTATTATTTGCTAATTATTATATTATATACTGTATTAATTAATGTACTTTTAAGGATTTATTAACATATTTAAAAGTGATTTGAATATTGTCTTGTCGCTTTGCCTTGTAGATGGTGCGGAATTTCAGAAAACCTCTTATTGTGGCCTCTCCTAAGATGATATTGCGGCTTCCTGCAGCTACGTCAAGTATGTTGGATCTGGCACCAGGCAAGACATTCTGTCCAGTACTGGGAGACAATGAAATAGATGGCAATGCTGTCAAGAGGGTAGTGTTCTGTTCTGGGCAGCACTACTATGCCTTGCATAAACAGAGGGAAACAGTTGGAGCTAAAGATACTGCACTTATCAGACTTGAGGTTTGCATGGTTCATACTAATAGATAATGGAACTTTAAACTGATTTTCCATAAGGAAAGGAAAGTTTTTGTTCAAAGGAAAGGTTGGTTCAGATGAAGTCTGGTTTATGAAAATTGGTAAATATTATTTATCAGGGTACATAGATGTTCACAGCCTAATAATTACGTATACATTAATTTCTTAATTTATTTTGTCTTATATACTTTGTTGACAGGGGAGCAGGTGTCAGGTAAATCTTGAGCACTTCAAAATTTATAATATTAAAAGCTGTGGACATTTCACAAATTTCAAAACTATTTTTTATTTCAACAGTGTCTCTGTCCATTCCCAGCAAAATCTCTTATGCAAGAATTGAACAAATACAAAAGTGCTACAGGTAGGTTGAAATTACAAGCTATTACATATGATTTATATGGCAGATAATATCTAAAAATCTGCAAAATCCACTGCTTTTTGCCAGTTCTCAAATCATGAAGTTCCAGAATAATGATATTAATTTTATGATTATCAAATGCAAACTGTATACTCTGGATGTTTTAGAATTCATTTGGAGTCAGGAGGAACACCAAAATTCAGGAGCTTGGTCCTTTATAGCCCCAAGATTTGAGAAAGTTGTTGGCTGCAAGGTAAAAAGAAAAACTAATTTTGTTTCTTAAATAGTGTGCAGAAACTGGCTATAAACTGTTTTAAGATGACTGCTGTATTGTACTTTTAACTGAAATTGTAAAATAACAAATGATTTATGAAACAATGAACTGAGAATGGATAATGTAAATGACTTGTGCAGTATAAATTGTGAAATTTGAACAAGTAGCTTGTGTTTAGAGAATCACAGTACTCATTGAACATCAGAGAAATACATATACAGTCAATAAATTTTATAGGGTAGCTACTTGCAAGATTTAGATTCTTATTTAATGTTTCAATATTCCTCTTGAATAATGCTATTATTTCTTTTTCAATCAGCTGGCATATGTGGGTCGTGGACCGCTGGCAGCACCTGCAGTTGGCATTGGACAAGTGCACCAGAGAGAAGTTCTGGACATATTGGAAAGAACATTTGCTGAAAAAAAATATAACTATTTCAGAGCAAGGTGCTGATAAAATATGGGTTTAATCATCATAATTATGATATGCACTGTCAGAAAAACATTTCCAGTGAAGTACATCCAAAATATTTCAACTAATGTGTAAGATTGTTGTAAGGAGATGTAGAAAGTATGAAGTGCTTAAGATAAAGCATTGCATCCACATTCCGAATAACCTCTAAATAATTTGTCTGTCACAAATTCAGACTTACACATTTGAAATGTTTTAAAATAAGTTAAGTGACTGTTCTGATTCTCATACAAGATACAGTACTAAATTAAGGAAAGGTTGTGACTAGGGAAATTTTACCATGAACTAAGTCAGTAATTATTTTATGCATAATATCTTTTAATATTAAGTAAGGTATATTATGGTGTGGTACTAAATTCCTGGTTTTGCAATATCATGCCATGAACTGAAAATAATGAAACTTTTATTTATTGTGATTGGTATTTTTGGGATAGATTCACTCTTTGTTATGTTTAATAACATATGTGCTTATAAAGAATGTCATGCACATTTTTTTTTCTTTTTTAAATGTCAAAAGTGCATTTTTCTTCATCAGATGAACACAATTCATATGCTGTTTGCATCTTCTAGCAAAGATTTCTTGCATCTGGATGCAGATAACCTTTAGCCGGTGATGGTGAAGTTGGTTGATCCTGTATCATAGATTTGACTATGAGGATGCAAGCTGCCACATTCACCATTGCAAAGTGCTGAAAATCAAATCACCAGAGATAACCATAGATATCACTGACCATTGCTTTTGTCTTAGTTTGTACATGAAATTATTTGAAAATATGCACTGGCATTTAATATTTAAAAGTTTGTTATTATGATTATGACTTTAATTAGAATTACTGTCACTTAATGAAATTCAGTTAATTCCGTGGAAATTGGTCTAAGTCTTCAACATTGGAATTTCCATGTTGTAATCTTCTTCTACCTGGGGACTTTATTTGCAGCAATCAACAAAAAGAATATATTCCTGTCAGAATAGAACTTACTTATTATAATAATAATATATGTTATGATAGCAATATTATACTAGCTCACCAATCTTGACAATGTAGGTTCCAGGCAGCCACATTTCACAGGGCCCTTGTGTAGGATCGCAGTCAGGGTCTGGCTTTGCATGGATTGTTATTTTACTGCCATATGTGCCTGGGGGTTGTTTTTGCTGGAGAAAGGCTGAAGCTATAAAAAGAATTTTTTTTCCATTTACATGAGGACTTATGACATGTTAAAAGTATCTTAACTGATTTTTATTTTTTTCTCTCAATACTGAATATTCAAAAAAAATTTTTTTTTTTTTTTTTTTTGGGGGGGGGGTCCATTATGTGAAATGAGTGCCCTGAGTTTAATCATTGTGATATCTCTCAGCCTTGGAAAATGGCAATGAAAAGCAGATATACCATTAGTTTTGACATCATACTCTGAAAATCGTCTGTGACTCATTAGAGCATAATCATATGAAATGATTTTTAGAATAAATTCTTCATGACTGAATGCTACTCACCTACTGGAATACCATCAACAGTATCAAGTTCTATAACAAGTTCTCCAGTTCCGGTACCATTTTTGCTTGTGTATTCGATATCCACAATAAAGGATGTACCTATACCAAGGGAAATTTATAACATTTATACAATAGTAGTTAGCTTATCATTATATATTTTGTAATATCAAACCTGTTGGTTTGTACCAATAAATGCAAGGTAAGATTTTTTTTATTTGGAGGACCTTGAATCATAATGTGAAAGTTTTGTCACTATTATGTTTTCAAATTTAATCATCTTGAACTTTATTCCTCTGATGGTAAATTTATCCCTCTCATCCTTGTAGACTCTAAAACTCAGGATGAATAAACATGCAACATGACATATTAAATTTGATTCTCTTCATTTTAGGAAGAAAGCAATTTCCCCCCAAAAAACAAAACTTTCTCTAAAAATGTGTGTGGGAGGGAGGGTATTACACAATGAATTAAACTGAACCCTGGTACCTGAAAAGGTCAGGCCAATGTTTTACCTTGAGGGCCTTGTGGAGGCTTGACGGTCAGTGCTGTGATATTGGCATCTCCTGAATCAAAGACTGGACACACAGTGATCAACTCACAGAAGTAAATGGGATCAAGATCTGCACTAAAATTTAATAAAATAATGATTTTTTTTTTTTACCTTGAAGACATTTCAACATTAATTGTATTTCATTTTGAAAACAGAGGCAGGAAGGTATGACATGCAAAGTTATTCAATGCCAGATTTGATTAATCAATGAAAAAGCTAATCTAACTGAAACAAATAAGGGAAATGTATTACTCTTGTATAAGTTGGATGAACTCTTCAACTCCTACTATACTACAAAGGACATCGCAGATAGCACCAACTGCTTGGCTGCCAGTCTTGTTTGCCAAAGCACCACAGAGGTCAGAGCAGGCGGTCAGTACCCCTCCATCTGTAACATAACAGAACAAAGACTGGCTATTCACATGTTTGTGGTTTGGTACCTAATATTAATGTACTGGCAAAACTAGCACACACACACATATATATATGTATAGTATTTAACATGCCCCATTCTATCTGATCCTATCCTGAATGGATCCAGTCTCTTTTTTTAATGGAAATTAATAAACCAAATAAGCCACATGAATTTCACAGTTCATTTGTGGAGATATTGTGAAATTATCTCAGACATGCCAATACAATGCTGAATTTGACAAAAATGTTCTCTTTAATTTTTGGTTTTTTGAAACATACAAATACCACATTTCATTTTTTTTTTTTAATTAAACACTATAAAAAACGGTGATTGTTCTCTGTGACAATATTCCTAACTTGAACCTTGTTTTGATCTATGAACCCCTAATACATACTTAAGATGATCTCCAACAAGGCATTGATAGCTTGTGTTGTAAAGTCAACACAGGTTGGGCACAGGTCCACTCCCACCTTGTCCTTGACTATAGGGACTTGGTGGAGCCTTACCAACTGAGGCTTGAGTACAGCTCTCTCTTGGCTAAAACGCAGGACTGTCGGCAGTGCAGTTGCCTCCAGCACAAGCACTGCAGCTAGGAAAACTGTAACAGACTTAAATAACAAGGCACACTTGAAAATGATAAAACATGATCTGTAATCATTTATCTTGTTTCATTACTTATATTGGCTTTTTAAAATCATCATAGAACAAACGATCAACAACAAGGATTATCAAGTAATTTCAGTAGGTGACAGTTCCACTGATTACTTAATTATTTCAGAAGTTTAATTTAACTGGTAATATCAATTTCTTGGCCATTGCACTGGTTTGTTATCACCTAAACAATAGCTTATCTCTTAGTGGGAACATCTTGATATTAACTGATCTTTGGCCTAGCACTGATAACCATTTACTAAGGTTGATCCAACTCACTAGGGTAAATGCATCTAAGTTACTAAAATGCTTTATTTTTTTCGAAATAAAGGAATAAACAAATATTAATATCTTCAATATTTTAAATCTAAAAAATGAAGAAAAAATAGAAAATAAATAAAAAAAAGCACATATTACAATTCATAACACCTAAATTCTGTATGGATTGATACACTGTACATGTAACTGACAACATGGGTGGCTTTTTTAATGAAAGTTAAGTGAAAATAAAAAAGTTTTTATCAACGCAAATCACCGATGACATTTTTTATATTAAAGAAATTTACTTTTTTAATGTTAAGTAAAAGATTTATCCTCATTTTAACCTTTTAGATACATATCTAACAAGTATGTGGAAAGAAATATGAGTTCAGATGCCAAGGCGATGTAACAAACAAGTCTAGAATACTGCAACAAACATTTAATTATTTTCTGTTTACATTTGTTTAACTCACATCACTGTTGTCTAATACAAAGTCAAAAAAATAAAGTTAAATGCAAAATGGTTAAATCTAAATATTAGCGTTAAAATTAACCAAACTTTGCTTAATAACTGTTTACACCTACCTTCATGTTCCTCGGTGTAATATTCTTTGTATGATGTAAAAAGAGCACATGACTGGTCACATGACACAGTCTCCAAGGTGCTTGCTCATTTGAATAAAGTTGTTATGACCTACTACCATATTGGATTGTAGAAGGATTACACGATCTGTGGCACCTTATTTATACATGGAGTTATAAGACACCAAAATGGCTGCTGGAACTTTTAAATTAGATTTAGGGGATCAGAAGAAAAATGTTTTCGTCACTCAGCTCCAAGACAGGTAGGAAAATCTGTTAATGTCTTCAGTTCAGTTGGTTAGAAAAGTTGAATCACAGTGAATGAGTTCTTGAATATCGATTACTATTGTTGAAAATCTGCCCTAATGAGTTTGCAGAGTGGGTATTTAAATCGATAGCGTGTCTTTCAAAAGAAATTGTAGTCTGAAATCTCTTTTTAACCTAAGGAAAACTGCAGTGAACAAACAGAAACTGCCAATTATTAATTCTACCAGTACTCGTGGTTCAGACTTCAGTTTATCATATTCAGTTTAGCATTAAACTATACATTTTAGGTGAAACCTTTATATAATATGACAATAATTAAGTTTTTAATGTGAAGTCATATCTCATTTTCTTTATTTTAACAGGTATATTTTTCGTGCAAAAAAATTAATGTCTTTTTTTTATTCATTTTCAGGGATTATGACGAGGAAGATGTCACTGCATATCCCATTGTCAAAGAATCTGCAGACAAACTTATTGAGACTGGCATTAATACTCTTCAAAAGACTTTGCTTCTCAAAAAAGAGGTTGAAGTGGACAAGGTTCATTTAGAACTTCTGTCAAAACGTGCTGAGTTTAAAGAACGAATGCAAGCATGTTCAGAAAGACAAATCAAAGTGCAAAAGAAACAACAGCAGGTAAGGTTCATTCAGAGCTTGCTTTTAATCATCTCAACTCAGTGGAGTGGTAATTCAATATGTCTGACCAATGAACTCACAGATTTGATAATTTCCTGTATTGGAAATTTTATTATACCCCCTCCTATATTTCACAAAAGCACAAATCATGTACTATTCAACAAAAAGAAGATAACAAAAAAATCTCAATATTTTTGCTATTTGTTTTGTAAGCCTTCATTACTTTCCAGGATGCTTACAAAGAAATAAATTACTGTTAGTAAGATCACCAACAAACTTGTTATCATAGAATCAAAAAGTATCATTTTCAACAAGTTTACATTGTGTCTTGTTCTACAGTCCATATGTTACCTGTGTACATTCATATTCTTTTTTTCCCTTGCAGATGAAAGAAAAGGTCTCCCAATATGAAAAATTTATTAAAGAAAACGAAGCAAAAAGAAGGAGAGCAATTCAGAAATATCAGAATGAAGTTAAGCTCAGGGAACAGAGAACACGAGAGCTAGAAATGCTTCAGGAACAACTTGAAGACCTTAAGCAAAGGTAGGCACATTATATTTGATTGGCAAATCTTCCATTATATTTATCTTTTCATATCAGAGAATGGCATCTTCCTCAAAAGAAATGCATGCATTTTTGAAGAAATGACTGATTGAGTGAATGAAAGCCATGCATTTGTATGTTTCAGGCACAAATATTTAGAGAAAAAATAAGCCAAACAAAGAAATTTGAACAGTATTTATTGAGAGTTGTGGATGCCATGCCTGAAAGTAAGTAAAGAAGGAAAGAAGATGATCACAATGAAAAAGTCAAACACACAGCCACTGAATACTTGGGAGTGTATGCTATTGTAAACATTCTACTTCTTTTTCTAGTACATTTCACTGAATTGACTTTGTACTGATTAAAGATAAATGCCACTTAAAAAATTATTAAAAATAATTATCAGATATATATTCCTTGTAAACATATTTCACCATTATTTTTCAAGATGCTTATGGCTAATTTCTGTTTCTTAGATTATATTGAAATGCAAGACAATATGGTGAACAGTCTCATGATGAGACACAGAACCTTGAATGAAACCAATAAAGATCTTGTTGAGGGTGTCTCAGAAAAAGCAGATGAGGTGAGTTTATTAATTAGCTGTCAGGATAGATAATTGTGAACTATTTTTACATTTCTGGATGTAGAAGGAGGTGGAGAAACTTGGTATGTGAAGATTATATTTCATCAGCAACTATTATTAATAATGAACAGTATTTATTGAAAGTAATGACCTCTGTTGTTTCAGCTGGAAAAATTAAGAAACCACCTTGATCAACTGAAGCAAGAGCATGATAAAATGAAGCTCTCTATAAACAGTGAATTGTCTAAAATGCAAAAGCATCAAGAAGGTCGGGTGGATGGCAATAAACAGTTGGAGGAATCTTATATCTTGGGAAAAGGAGACTTTAGGGAACAGGTAAGCATGAGAAAAATATGCATCTTCTTTATGTATTCTTCACAGTAAATCACTTTTGGTAATTCTTTGCTGTGAATGAAAAGTGGTGCATAAATGCTTTAGAAGAAATATGTTAGTTTCCCTTTACAGAATTATAGAGTTCATAAAGAAATTCAAATGCTAATTGATATGCAGTGTTGTGGAATCTTTTGGGGCACTGAACTTATAAAAGGGCTGCATAACAAATTAAATTGAGTGATACATTTTTCAGCGATCTGAGTTGGGACAAATACTGATGGCCATAAATAACATAGCTAACAAGTGCACCAAAGAAACCGACATTCCAGTGGAAAGGATTATGTTGGATGAAAAACTAGACAGAATCCAGGTAAGGAATATTGTACATCACAAAAGGGATTGTTATTATGGGAGAATGCTTTTTTTATTTTTAAGGACCATACTTCTAGAAACAAATGATTTTCATTTACTTACGGATATAAATATTTCAAATATGGGGCAGACAATTTTGTTCAAAATGATTGAGAATGAATTTATACTTCATGTCAAATTATTAAATTCCCTAAATATTTCATAACACAAAATTATGTAGTAGACTCAATGAGGATATCACTATCTCTATGGTCAGTTTTGGAAATTGTTCTTTTATTCACAGGAGTATATGTTGGAAAGGATAGACGTTGCCCAGATGGCCAGTGCCGATGGGTCAGAAGGTGATCAGAGGACAAAGAGTGGCCGTAGTGGACATAGTTGGAGCAGAAAGAAAAATGCCCCTAAAGTCATGTTTGCCGCATAATGCTCACCTCTAGGTCTTGAAAGGATCTTTCGATACATTCCCCTGTGACTCTCGTACTGTGAAAAAATGCAGTATTGCATCGACAGGCATTGTATATTTGGAAGGGGATGGAGACCAGTGAAGTTCATCTGCCATTTTTCCCCTCTGAGCCATCTGAGATTAAGCAAGATGACACATTTTAAAAATAGTCTCTGTCTACACACCTGATTAGACTGTCTAGACACACAAATTGTTGTCATTGATCTTTGATTATTGATCAAAGCAGACACAGGTTAAGAATTCAGGATCTGGTAATGAGCAAGGTTATGGAAAAAGTCTTTATGTTAAAATATCAGCATACCAGTGAGCAGAGCTTTAAGTATTTCTCTTGAGTTCACAAATCTACCGTAAGTTGAAATATGTCATTACAAGCACTTAGTTGAAATTGTTCTCTGTATCAAAAGTATATGGGAAAAGTCACAATATTAGCATGTGTGTAAACATAATCCATTGCAAAAACATTGATAGTAGCTTGAATATTATTTTTATGATAATGATTAATCAATATCTGTTTGTTCAGTTTATCTGTATTGTAGAAGTGAGGGGTGATATGAACTGGGCTCATGCCAAAAGCAGGTAATTACAGACGGTAGTGCTTTAAATCATGTCTCTACGCAAATTTTGATATACATCTTAAAAAATACGCAAAGTTTTGCAATTCTTCTCTTTTTTTCACTTTACTACGCAGAAAAATATTATTATACTTCAGCATGTTATGAACACCAAAAGCAATTTTGTATTTCTTGGCATACAGGATGGTTTCTGCATCCCATGTTTAGTAAATGTACGGTATGCAGAAAACGTGAGATGTGGAAGTCCTGCTAAGCCTTTTATACTGTAGGTGCTATACTGATCACTCATTTAGATTTGATATTTTGCAGGTTTGCATGGTCCTGTTTTTTATGCATATATTCTAAATATGCATCTAGTTATAAAAAGATAATTTTGATAATAAAATCAAATCAAATTTACTCTTTGATTTCTTTATTTTTCAAAGCCCCTTATTTATGATCTTGGTATATACATAAACACAATGCCTAAAGGCATGCAGTAAAAATTAAAATGCAAGTACAAGATCAAACCAGTGTTTTTGAAATAATGCACGTGAAACGGCTACCTATATTTAAGAAGCTTTCCAAACATAAGAGTTTGTCTCTCATTTCTAAATCTTCACAACTTGATTCCCAGAGATTCATTCACAATCTTTACTGGATATCTAATTTTATGTAATAAATTCAACAGTTCTATTAAATTTTAAAAAATTCAAAAAAAGTGCAAAATTACTTAATATGATCTTATAAAAACAAAGACCTGTTCTCCCTCTTCCCTACTAATGAAGCACTGTGCAACAATTGCTTAAATTACTTTGACCTAAGTATCACATCAAGCAACACAAATTTGGCCTCATTCCTATGCCCGTTTTATGACGGCAACTCCCATTTCTCCATTTAGATGCATTTCACCAAATAATTTTGTCACTCTTGTGCAAAACTGAAATTGATTTTCAACTTACAGGTGTAGAGCAAAGAATTTAGTCATTTCAATACAAATTTTATCTTTCACTACTCATAAACTTCAAGGAAAGGAACTTTCTCTAAAGCCCCAATACATCAAGATATTATGCAACACAATTTGTTCAGCGATATGTTTCCAAAATGATCCACAACCTCATCATTCTACAACCAAATCTGTTATATCCCATGCTTTGGAATGCTTGTGACTGTAAACAGTCTACAATTTATAATTTACCTATAAAAAGCCTCTAGATTAAATACTTATATCAACACAACTTATGAATGGAGGGAATCCTACATTTAAAAACTGCTGATAAAAAGTTCTTCTCCACAACAAAAAAATTTCTCAAAGGTTGAATGCTAAATTGACGGTTGAATTTTTTAGTATAATCTGATATTTCAAAGTAAGAATATGGGAACATGAAAAATCACAGTATTTATAGTGTTTCATGCCTGCTTACTGCATACATCAATTACCAAGCACTCCTGTATTACTCACATTGATGTATAACTATACTTTTTAAAAAACTAAGAAATCTTCATCCCATAATTCAACATGAAATATTGACAGCATGTCTAGATCAACTGATTAACCATCGGAAGTTTTTGTCTGTATTTTTTTCATCTGTAAATATAATCCAATAGCTCATTACATCCTCACACCTTAGTTTCTATATTTTGTCCCACAACTCCTGCATGTGTTTGTGATGTGGGATCTTTGGGTTTCTGTTGCTGCTGTTGGTGTATTTGTTGAAGGCCCTGTTGCACTTGCTGTTGTTGTTGCGGCTGATGTTGTTGTTGTAGCTGTATGGCCTGTTGTTGCTGTTGTGTGTGGTGTTGCTGTTGTGTATATTGTTGTTGCTGCAAGTGTTGGTTTTGCTGTGACTGTAACTGATGCTGTTGCTGAAGATGTTCTGCCATTGTCTTTTTGTTTCTTTCCTTTAGTAATGCTCCCCTGTATTCTTCATATCCCATGACAATTTCTTCCAACTCCTGTTTGAAAAGTCTATTGAGAATGGCATCATATGCTTCTAGCTCTGGCAGGCGAAACAATTCCCACTGAAACCAGAGTTGAAATGATTATATAATATAAACCTATGTAAGTGATCATTTAAATGTCCATGAAAAAGATTGAAATTTTAAATTTAGTAAGTGAGATTGAAATTGCAATTTTAATTCTGCCAGCTACATACACATTCAAAATAAAGAAAACATACCTTTAGCTTATGGTCATGCTCTGATGGTGCTTTTGAATATACATACAACCATTCTGGTATTTCTGAACAATTAAAGAAAGCACAAATTATTTTAAGGTGAGCTATCAAATTAACATATACGTTTCAAACGAATGATACTGATCAATTATAATCTATTTGCACACGACACAATTTTCACTTGTCAACAAAACTATTCAAAGTCATATTTACATTGATTCCTCGATTCAGAACAGAGTTGGTTCTAAGATATATACGTATGTATACATGTACTTATGTATGTGTACATATATATGTGCTATTGAATACTATATTTCCTTTGACTTTTTATCCAACTTACCCATGGTGTTGTATGGATTGGCTGGCACAAGAACATTGCTCTGTGGCCTGGGTTCTGCTCCTTGCTGAGACAATTGAGCATTGGGGTTTACATAAGGAGGAGCTCTGCTGTATTGGGGCAAGGGGGGAGCACCAGGATGCCAGTACTGTGCCGTCTTTGTTGTATGACTGGAAAAAATTACACTAAATAAATGCTAAGTTTATCTTTAGAGCTCTATCTCAATAGGAATGTCACTAGATTAAAAACATTCGTCTGTATTCTTTTTAGGTGCTTTGAAGATTGACAAAATAAGCTGTATGTGTATAAAACAATAAGAAATGTCACATTACTGTCTCATTAACCAACCATTCAAATGATTAAAGGTATGATCAATAGGGTTAACACATAAAGACCTAGCAAATTCAGATGTGGAAAAGAAAATGGCAATAATGAATAAACACAGGAAGAAAAACCAGCTAACTGACACCAAGCATCATGCCAGTAACTCACTTCACATAGTACACCCCATGTTCCTGTGATTCTATCCTCTCCCAGTCAGTTGGCAAGCTTTCTTTCTCCAGGGGATGACTCCAGTGGGTGGTCTGTGTGTTGTGGTCTATATAGTACTTTCTCCCTCTCATGGTCCAGTCTACAGACCAACCCTGGGGTAAAGCAGGCTCACTACCTGCCTGGAGCACACTGTGATTACCTTACATATGAAGAATAACAGTATTTTAGAGCATGTGTACTTAACTATTGATATTTTTAACCCCTTCTTCAAATGTAGAATCAATGGTGAGACAAGGTAGTATACATATCAAGTACCATCCCTGGAACTGAATTAGTGACAGTGGTCAAGAAATATATCTGAACAAACTGCACAACTATACGTAACCATACTTATACTTTGAGTTCAACCATAAGGAATTTCTTACTTTATCCATTTCATCATGAACTTATGAAATATACTTCAACAGTGAACCATGAATAAATAAAACACTTTCTTGAAAAACATCAGTGACCAAGCATCTCAGTTTTCATCCTTTTACTCAAGGATTATTATGGGGTTAATTGAACTAGGCATTCTTTTTTTTTCTCTAATAAAATTTGGACAAATGGTTCTGAATATGACCAAAATACTAACTTGAAGCAGCCACTGAGGCAGCAGCAGCATTTGCACTGCTGACACTTGGCCGGCTGTCTTGTCTAAAGTTGGTCAAATTTGTTTGCACTGGTCCCATATGCTTTTGCTCACTCTGTTGCATGTACTGGTTCCTAATTTGCCTGTGATATTGTTGGATCTGATAGTTCTCATCAAACATTTGCTGATACTGATCATTACTTTGTAAGCTGATTAGTTCTGGTGCAGAGGGATGCTGGTAATGCTGTTTTATATCTGAATGGTCTGTAATAGCATAAAAATTATTAATGCACTCTTGTTGTTGCTGCCTAAATTGGCAATTGGAAAATTTCTCCAGCATTTGCTACTGCAACTGCTACTACTACTACTACTACCTTTTTAGTTTTTTTAAATTATTATTATTGTTTCTTCAATTTTCATTTTCATGTGCTGAAGTTCAAATTGACCTGTACAATGCATACATATAATAGCCAAAGCCCTTAAGTTTGTAATTACCTATATCATCTTTATGTTGCACAATTCCAGGGGCATGCGATCCTAATTGCTGCTCCACAGCACTATTATACCCTTGAGATCTGGAGGGAGCACCTGTCACATCGTGGGATCCAAAACTGTGTGCCCTATTCAAAGAGGGCTGTCCATCCTTAGCACCAAAACTAGGAGTCCTTGCAATATTAGCTATGTTAGGCTGACTTGAAGCCAGTACATTCTGCCCTTGTGTTTGAACACTTGAAATCTGCAAGTTCTGGAATGAATGGCTTATGCCCTGTTCTCCTGTAGATGTAGTCCTTGGGAGCGCTGAAGGCACATAATGGTGCCGTGCTTGGTGATATGCTGCGACAGCATGTGGAGAATAAACATGGCTGGAAGTTGGAGGTGGCCTAACTGGAGGGGGAGCAGTCACTATGTGTGGTTGTGGAATATATGAAGATTGTGATTGCTTGCTTCTTTTCTGGAAACTGGTCCCTTGCCTCACTGGTGTGTGATAGTCTGCACAAAATCAATGGCAAATAACTGATTAATGATTAAATTTCATACAGATGAAAAATAAATTCAACATTAATTATTTTCATTTGCAGATAAAAATGAAAGCATTTCTTTACTCTCAAATGTCTTTATTTCTTTGCATCCTTGATCCTAGTACTTTTACATGTGTATATTTTGTTTAAAATGCACATGTAGTTATCTAAATGGCCCTTGATAGTAATACCAAAAGTTATTGACTTTTATAAAAATTTTCAAAGAACTGACAATTGGTGCTAAACAAAGATAAATTGCACTTGTGATAAAAATGTTGTATTTAATGGTAAAGATCTACAGGTGCAAATAATGACACTCTCCATTCAGAAACACTTTTTACATAGCACAGTAGTCATTTGCCACAATAAAAGTTCTGTTTTATTTAAATACCTGTGCGTAATTTAAAATTATGTGCAGTGTCAGTGTTACTACAGTATTACATGTATTAATGCCTATAAACATTTATTTAACTACACGTAATGGTACCTGTAAATGTATGGTTATTTTATCATACACAGTCCAAAGATTTCCTTGTGATGCTTACTTTTAGAAATACAATATTGGATAACTATCATGTGAATAAAATCATATATACAATATCAGCAATTTCAAGTGCAATGTTAAAAAGTTCTAACAATCTAAACTTATCAAATAACTTACTTCTCAATATTGGAGGTGTGTCTCTCTTCACATATTTTCCAACCACGCCCTCGTTTACATTTTTGGCAGACTTCTTGGAAAGCATTTCAACTAATAATATAGAAGAGGAGACAAACATTAACCTGGGGTAGCAGGAGTCACAGGCTCTCTACTTCAGGGAACTGTATGTGCAGTTGTGCAGTGTCACAAGCAAATCTCAAATTTCACTGTTATCCTGTCAAAACCATGGTTTTAAACGAATTCA
The DNA here is from genome assembly GCF_001039355.2 of Lingula anatina. The sequence goes on from NW_019775791.1 coordinate 29,879, forward strand.
AACCTCACTTTACTTAAGAATATACGCCCTTATCAGAAAGTGCAATGCAGCCTTACAAAGCACAGCTAATCAGACAATGATTCATGAAAAGAAATATAAACAAACCCACAGAAAGACGTACCGAGTGTGCTTGAGTGCTACGTCATCATTTTCTGCGCACACATTGTTTAGTGACGTAAGGCCGTCGATACCCATGTTTATCATAGCAACTAGCATCTGAGTTACGAGTGAGATGTGAATTTAAAAGTTGCTCGTATTTTTCCATTATTCGACGTGTTTGATTTGTTTTTAACGATCTTTACCGCACATTGGTGACAGAGAGGTTCAAGGCAATCTACCAGATAAGAGAAATTCAAAGAATATCTGTGATAAATCGGAGGATTCATTCAAAATGACGGAGTCCGTCCCAGCAAACCCTGAGCTAAACTTGAATCCAAAAGAGCAAGAATTTATCAACGCTAAATCCTATCTTCTGACATGTAGTACAAGCACAGGGTATAACTTGTAAGTATAAGGCAAGGTTTTTGCTTGGTATATTGAATGGGATAAGATTTTTAATCTACGTAAAAATGTATTCTAATTACTGGGGTACGTTTGTTGACAGTCATTGCTTGATAGGAATTAGGAAATATTGATCACAATCGATAAGTAATGCTCAACCGAGAATAAATGTCTATACTTATGACCCTACTTAATTTAAAAAAAAAATGAAATAATATTTTTACATAAAATTCAGCATTTAAGTGGTTTGTCTCTTCATGAAAAATCTACAATGTAATTGCATAATTTGGATATCATATCTCATACTAAATCTGTACATTTTGATTGTTTTTAGATATGACCATATCAGCAGTGTACTCACAAAAGTTTTAGATCAAAGACCAGATAATGTTGTAGACATCTTTGAAGACATCAGCAAAGAAACCAAGAGGTCAAAATTCACATCAGATGTGGACACAGTGCAAGATAAAATAGACCAATCCACTGAAGTAACTTTAGCTAAAGTGCAAGAAAAGCTCTTTAAGGTAAGACATTAATTATTTCGAGTAAACTTTCATAGTAAAATGATTTTTAAAATTTATATTCATTTGCTGTTTTTGTTGCTTAAAGTTCTTTAAAAGTTATGTGATAAATTTTTTAATGATGCTTTTGACTTAGTTTTTGATTTTTCCCATCTTGCAGAAACAGGGTGGCGAAGATGAAGAGGGCCAACAAGAAGAGGAAAATGACACGCCCCTTCCTAATTTGATGGAACTTGCATTTTACTTTGAACAAGGTGGAATTGGATTAGGCAGGGAAGAAACATATAGGATATGGCTTGCATTAAAAGACTTAGTAGATCACCATCCTTTACAACATGCAAGATTCTGGGGGAAAATATATGGAACAGAACAAAATTATATTGTTGCTGAAGTTGAATACAGAGAAGGTGGAGAGGAAGAGGAGGAAGAGCAGGAGGAAGAAGAAGCACAAGAAGAAGATGCAAATGAGAAGGAAGAAGGCGAAGGAGAGGAAGAAGGTAATTCACTTTACATTTTTACACACACACAACACACTCATACACACCTACAAAATAAATCTATGACTACCAGTTTATTTTATCTAACATAAGATATTGTATCAAAGTAATCAAATGTTTTGATTGGTCATATATGTTTTAACTTTTAAATCTTATATAATGTAGAAAAGCAAAAGGGAAAAAACATGTTTCCCCCTGTTGTCATCAACCCGCCAGAAAACCATGGAGAGCCTACGGTTGCAGGTCAGCTTGGTATCCAGCCTGCTGTTTGAGTGGCACAAATAATTTGCCCTTCCTTTATCAAAAACATTTTTATTTCAGTGTGTAAACTTTGGATGCATGCTTTGCATGTTATTTTATTTTGCAGCATGTTGTGAAGATGAGCAAATTATTTCTGTTGTTAACATTGGAAACGAATATGTTCACAAATTTGAAATGATTTTGTTTTAATGAAGACAAATACAGTATTTTAGCTGCAGTTTGATTGTGTACATTGTTTTTCTTTCTTTTCTGTTTTAGTTCTCTTTTTTTTAAACAAATGCTCTCTGTTAGGAAATTGTCAAACAAATTGTCATGTATATTCTTGAGACAAGATTTGGAAATGGGCCCGGGCCATCTGACTTACTTTGCTATTGCTTTTCTCTATGTTACACAAGGTCACCTCTGCTTTGAAAGATGTTTGAAGAAATTTTAAAGACTGATGAAATTGTCAATTTTACCACCAATTAAAACCCCAAACTTCTATTTCACACATTGTAGGTGAAGGAGCAGAAGATGATATTCCAAAGCCAGACTGGAAACCACCCCCAGTTGTCCCAAAGGAAGCCAATAGATCTGGAACAAACAAGAAGACATATTTTGTTTGCAATGAACGTAAGTAATTTATGATATACTACACAAATATTTATGTATCTATGTTACTTTTTTACATATAATAGCAGTTAAGTTCTGTAATGATTTTTCTAGTTGATGCTAATCATCTGATTATTTTGAATATTTTCAGCTGGAAAGTCATGGAGCAAACTTCCACCAATTACACCAGCACAGGTTTCATGTGCCAGAAAAATAAAGAAATTCCTCACTGGACGCCTGGATGCACCTGTGAGTTGAATGCTTTAGTTAAAAAACTATGATTGAAGTTACTAATTTGATTTTTCTGGTGCTGAAAATTTGTTGAACCAAGATAATGTTAATGAAAATACTTAAGCCAAAAAATACTTCACATTGTTGTATTATTATTGCATATGAAAGTTTAGATACCAAACAGTCTACAATTTGATTTTATTATTTTTGCAGAGTGGTCTTCTGTATTCTTTTTAAGTTTTAGAAATATCTATAAGCAATATAATTGTGTTGCAGGTGGTGAGCTATCCTCCATTCCCAGGAAATGAAGCTAATTACTTGAGAGCCCAGATTTCTCGCATTAGTGCCGGCACGCACATTTCACCCCTTGGATTTTATCAGTTTGATGAGGAAGAAGAGGAGGAAGAGGAAGAAGGAGCAGGTAAATCATTGCTTTGTGATATGTATAGATGTGAAAAATATTTTATATGAGCTTTTAGGAGGAGAACTCCAACAATTTTATATAATGGATCCAAATTGAGAAAATGCTGCACATCAGCTCAAGTCATTATGCTGGAATGAATTTTTGTTGTCTAAATTAATTTTTGATTATTTACAATTTTTGTACATTTGCCTCTCATTTTTCTTTACAGCACGTGAAAACTTTGTTGAAAACGTGGAGTATGAGGGGATCCCAGTAAGAGAATTGGCAGATCCTGGTCTCCAGAACTGGGTCCATCATGTCATGCACATTTTGCCACAGGTGAGCTTTTTTAACTTTCGATGACCCATTTTATCTTCACATGTTCATTTACAGAATTTTTTGATAAAGCAAGACATTAACAAATTTAAATAAAAAACAATATTCAAAAAATAATTATGATAATCAAATATAATATATCATCCTATAGGGACGTTGCGTATGGTTCAACACTGTGCAAAAGCAGGAGGATGACTTTGAGGATGAAGAAGAAGAAGAAGAGCGAGAGGAACCAGATGAACCTGAGCCTGAAGTAGGTCCTCCCCTTCTTACCCCTCTGTCTGAGGATGTGGAGGTTGAAGGCATGCCCCCATGGACCCCCAAGCTGTCCAGCAATCTTGTCCCACAATATGCCATCTCACTGATGAGGTCAAACTTGTGGCCTGGAGCTTTTGCTTTTGCTGTGAACAAGTAAGTAGTTCACAATCGTTACTTAACTGTGTTCATTATTTTCTGTTATATATTTACTGTTTATTGGAAGTCATATATGTGGAGTCATACAGTTATCATTATGAGAGACTTAATTGACATAACCTAATATTTTTATATTTAAGTTACCCCTCCCCATTGTATGCATCCTATTTTCAAGTCCTTTAAAAACGCACACACATATCAATTAACTGGACATCTTATTTTTTACAGGAAATTTGAAAATGTTTACGTTGGCTGGGGCCACAAGTATGCAGCAGACAATTACAGTCCCCCACCCATCCCTGCCCCTATGGAGGAGTACTCAAGTGGTCCAGAGATCACAGAGGGGGAAGATCCATCTCCACAGGAAGAGGAGGCCCTCCGCCAGGCTCAGATGGAGGCCCAGGAGGCAGCCGAGGAAATGGAAGAAGCAGAGGAAGAGGAAGAGGAGGATGATTAGACTGTTGGTTTCTAAGGAATTCATAAACATTTTCACAGAAGCAGTTCTAGTTGTATTTTACTTGTTTAACTGTTCAAGTGGCATTAAGACCACTACCGATTGGAATTCAGTTTCAGGCTTTCTACTAAAGGAAAAAACAGTACATTTGTTTGAAGACAAGTGAGAAAGATAAAAAATTTTCTTTTTGGAAAAAAAAATCAAACTTTTAACGAAGAAAAGTGTGACTAAAAGTTCAATAAGATACTTACGTGTTACCCAAAGAAAAGCTGTCTTTAATTATTGTATATCTGCAGAACTGATCTTCAGTGTTACTCTTGTAAATAATGTGTTGGGAATAATATTTTCTTTCTGTAATAGTGGAAATTGTGTTTCATTAACATATGCAAAAAATACTCTGATCATGATGATTTTCGAAAGGAAGCCACCTCAATAACATACATAGTCACTCAGTACATTTAAAGTAAATAAAAAAAATAGTTTGGCATTTATGAGGTGAACTTTGCCAAAATACACAATAAAAACTAAAAAAAACACAAAAATCATTCAATCATGCTGATATTCAGAAGGAATTTGCCTTACTAAAGTACAAAGCAACTCTAAACAATTTAAGTGAAACAAAACAAAAAAAAAATGGTTTGACACTTATGGAGTGAACATAGTCAAATATCATGCAAAGCAAATCAAAAACCGCTACAAGAATAATCCCAACATGCTGAAATTTTTTTTTAATCAAACAAAGCTACCCAATTATAGGACTGGACAGTGATCATAATACATACAGACACATACAGAGTGCGTGCGTGCATGTGTGTGTGCGTGTGTGTCAATGATGAAACAAGAATAAAGAAGTACTGGGCTGATTATTTATTAAAATTCAATTAAAACTACATAAATGCATTGTATATACAATTCATATAGCTATCTCTTAATGTAACAAGTCACAAAATTTACTTCTACAGCCTACTATGGTGTGCTGTTTATAACTTTGCCCATAATACAAAATTAAAATATTTAAATGCTGTAAGATTTTTTTTACTCCTCAACCAATCTGGCAAATGAACGCGCCGTCACTTTTACATTAAACATCAAAGCAAACATTTGGGCCGGCATAAAGCAATATCAGAAGTTTGTTAAAATACTTCCTTGCTGTAACAGAATTGCAATTTTTGGAATTCTTCATAGTGCAGTAAATTATTTGATGTGCTGAACAAGGGTACATACTGCCTGCAATTTCAGCCTTATTACATGGGTCCATGTGACAAATTACAAAGATGTACTTTTTCTTCCTTTTCCATAATGGAATTACATTTTTAATCATATTCCATACATATATGTCTACCTAAGCCTAAAGTGCATGGGTTGGACATATTAATTTTACAGCACCAATATCACAAAAATATCACTAAAATATATACAGGTCAGAATGAAATGAGGTATACTGTGCTGAATAAAGAAATACTATGCATCATTCTTATAAAGAAATGGATCATCTTCAGTTGTCAAATAAATGATGCTAGCTTTCAAATCCTATTGCACACTTCTCTCTGTTTTGGCACATGGAGAATAACTTGTGACAAATTATTATGCCATCAATATTTAATTAAATGCTGCCTTAATCTATAAAAATAAACTAGTATGACAAGCTGCTTACAAACACCAAGTCATTCTATCTATAACTGTTTCTCTATAGGTTCTATAATACTCTAAAACATAATATATACAACAATAAATATAACCATAGGAATTTCAATTCAAGTCTGATTAAAACAGAATGGTGTGTACAATGCAGGAATAAATTTGTGTCCATTTTGTACTACTGGGGCCTGTTTCATAAAAGAACTTCAGCCCAAAAATTGGTTATAGCTTTTAGACAAAAATTTTAGTTTACTTTGATCCATGATGATTTAGTAGTAGTAGTGGTGGCGGTGGTAGTAGTAGTGGTAGAAGTAGTAAAACTGAATCAAAAATTGCACCTTTTTTTGAAGAAGAAACACAGTTTCAGACTATATTGAAGTGATCTAATATGGATTTGTCTTGAATTGCAGTAAGCCAAAATTAAGGTCTAAGAGTGCTTTCCCAGAGATTTAGATCGATCCAGAGATTAAGATTTAGATCGGCCTAACTCCCTGGGGGTTCACGCTAAACTGCAGTCAGCCGAGCGGGCACCATAGTTAATTACCCCCTTACAGCTTTTAGCAGGCGGGACAGACGCTTAAGCCGGCCAAGCTGACAGTAATCTAGTGAGACTCCCCACAGGGATAGATCGATCTAAAAATCTATGGAAACGGGGTGTAAAAGACTAGGCTAATTTTCAGACTTAAATTTATTTGTGAAACTGGCCTCTGCTAATACCTCACTGATGCTTTACAAAATAAGCCTTCAGTTCCATTGGCTCTATATGGATGTCCTGCTGATAACTTAGCTCAGACTTAGAATGCATGTATGATAGAGTCACTTCTCTAAACTCGACAGGCTTCCAAAATTTAAATATCTTTTTAAGAGAAATCTGTCCACTAGAAGTTGTACAACTTAGCCCATCTTCTGGGTATCTGCATTCGAACCCTTTTCTTTTAAGTAAGACAGCAGTGCCATTGAAATTCCGCTCGACAGTGACCAAGCTACGTAGGTTCACAAGAGAAACATCACATGGAAATGACTTGGACAGAGGAACAAACTGATGAACTGCAATGTTAGCTGCCTCATTGTTATTGACTACAAACATATACAACCTGTTATTCAGGACCTCTGAAATGGAATGACTAATCAAAGATGGATATGACAAGCTATTCTGCTGACTGCGCTTGGCAATATCTCCAGCAGTTTCTAAAAGGAGAAAGAACCTACTTTGAGTAGGTTTATTATCATTTAAGCCTTCGCCCATGCCCCTGGCATCATCATAGTGAAGTTTCCTGTCCAGCATGACTTCCAGGCGGCCAGCATATTGACTAGCAGCAACCCCTTGAGACTGCCCTGAGAGGAGGGAGAGTCTATACTGGTCATCTTCAATATAAGCAATGCTAGTCATTGGGTAATAGTTAGCACCGGCAGGTAACTTCTGGAAGAACTTTCGCTGAATCATCTGGAATCCATTCAAATCTGAATAGACAATTTTTTCATTATTCTGGATTTCAGTAGAAAATCGCATAATGATTTCTCTATCATCTAGACGTTTGATATCTACTTTGTTCACTATTTCTAAACCTCTGCTGGCTAAAATTTGGTCATGGTATACTCTAACAACATGTATAACTACATCATGCACAACATGTATTTCAGAAACAATGGGTCCTCTAATGACCCGAACTGGCACTGTCCCTTTAAACAATGGCTCGGCATTTTTCCAAGCTGGAAGAAATATATATGCACCACTTCCTTGTGATGTATATGCTAAAAATCCTACATCGATCACAAATTCTGTAGCAACCGCATTCAGCGTGATACCTTGAAGCATTCCAGTTGCTGCTTTAAAGTTTGCACAAATACGGTCATTTTCAAAAGTAATATTCTTACTAACATCTCTATCCATATACTCTACATCAAAAACCCCATCCTTATTAGATTTCCAGTTGTTTCTCTCTTTGAAATTATAAAGTTTCACAACTGCGTTGGTCAAATACTTCCCCTCTTCTTCCTGACTAGCTACTGTATATATTTCCATGCCTAAGGGCTGGATGTCCACAACAAAGACTAATTCAAATCTGTCATTGCTGTAGACGGACAGATTAATCCAATGTGGGTTAATCTGACTGGGAATTGTTACTCCCTTTGAATTTTTCACTATGACATGTCTTTGGTTAACAACAAGTCTTAAAACTTCTTGTCGTCTTTGTGGGAGAGAATTGTAGACAACTACTTGAGATTTACTTTCAGAAACTGGCAATATGGATAGTTTATCCAGTGGGTTGGGAATAGTTGTTTCTAAATGCAATTCTGATGTGAAATCCCTAAACTCTGCAAAACTCAGAGGCAGTTTGCTGTGAATTCCAACATCCCCTTGGCTCAAAAGGAATAAAGCAGAGTTCAACATGGCGACTTCTGTGTCAGACAAAGCCTGTGACAACCTGAATTCATAATCCACCACAACAGCTGCTCTTTCTGTCCCCGTGATAGCATCATGGTGTTGAAAGAGGCCCAGCAACTGACGAGCATTGACGAGATATCTGAGATTGTCATTTAGCGTATCAAACTGCACAGTATTCTGTGCTGCGTACATTACTGCTAGGGTGTTCAAAATTTCAGCAGCCCTCAAAGACGATTCCAGTTTTCTTGATAAAACTTTGTCATAGGGTCTGCTCGTAAAGTAACCAGTCCAGTATTCATTATTTCTGTCAGTGTAGCTATAGAAGTCACCAGAGAAGGAAGGAAAAGTTTCTGGTATCTGAATTTCTGAGTTCTTTGAATTCCTCAAGGCTTCAAAGTAATCATTAAGGGTTCCAAATTGCATCTTGACATTCCAGTTTTCTTTTGAATTCACAAAATCAATCAATTTTTTATAATTTTGATATTGCTGGTCCCATTCCACAAGATGGTTGTATCTGAAATCATCCCCTATTGGCACAAAGATGACATTATGGCGATAATGTTGGGATTTCATTCTATACTGGCTAACTGCAAGTTTCGCTTTCTCTTCTATGGTTTCATCCGTCAGAGGATTAACCTTGACTTCGCTGAATTCTCCAGGTATGTTCCTGAAGTCAAATATGAGGCAAGTGTACACATTTGGTCCACACGAATGTTTGATGCTGTAGAGCTGATAAGGAAAAACATGAGTGAAAATATCATGTTCCCCATTTGCATCCCACTGTTGTCTCCACTGAAACTCTAATCCTTGCTTATCTCTCAGGTAGGATTTCACATTGGCATTAATCCTCATGATTGCCATGTTTTGAAAACCAGTATTTTTATGAATATAAGGCATGGTGGCTGAGTACCCAAACGGATCAATGGCCCAGGTATTGTTTGGCTTCACGCCAATGTTCTGTTCCAACCACTGATGTCCTTCTATCAGTTGGTCAACATAGGCAAAGTAGGTTGTTGTAGCTTCATCAGGCACCACCCAACCACCATTCAAAATTTCAAGACGCCCTTCTTTGATTAAATCTCTGACATCTTCTTTCATGCCTTCCCCAATTTCACTCCACCACATTGCAAGAAACACCGTTTCTGACCAAACAAATCTGAATTCCGGATATTCTTTAAGCTTCACTACCATATAATTCAGAATTTTTCGGGTGTTGTGTGAAAAGTATCCTTCTATTGTGTCCAGCCATCCTGGGTCATTGTGTGAATGTGGTATGAAAATTACCTTCAAGGGTTCAGTATATGAATCTGGGAATTTTTCTTTGATTTTGGACATAACATCTTGATCTTCAAAGACATATGTGAAACTTTTAATGTCTTCATAAATTCCAATTGAAGTAAAGTCTGTTCTGGCAGGTTTTTTCTCAGCAAAAGTGCACTCTTCTTGACTTTTTATAACATGCAAATTTCTTATACTGTGGGGCCAAAGGGCAGTTTTACGAGTTTTGGTGACCGTCTTGGACGGAGGTTTTAGATCTGGGTTCTTTTGCATCTCTGGTGGTTGAAGTCTTTCCTCTCTACCAAAATACAGGTAAAATATCAAAATCAGAGTCACAAACACTATACCAGTTCCAATTCTGATGAAAAACTTCATTTTGAACATCTTTGTTTGATCAAGATGGAAACCGGTCATAGAGTTTTCCTTACTCCTTGATTCATGCTGTACTTTTTTTCCTTTCTTGGTAAAAGGTGGACTGGGTGGAAATAGTTACTCTGTGTGCCTGCGATTTCTTTCTCACATGATGATATCTGAAAAAAAATTAATCAATATATCTATTTTAAATGCCATACTTCCCAATTTTTCAATATAATGTAAAAGAGACTCTTATATGTGTATATCAAATTCCTCCGAGATCAAATATCAACAACATCAACAACTCTAGTATAATGTAAGTTAAATAACCGCACAGAGCAATGGAAAACATAATGTATGCATTTAAAAAACTTCCAATGACATTAAAAAAGAATTTTCTAATTTGCAGATGAATATGAACTTTCCTCAGGCTCTTCTCCCAGCTTTAACAAGGTCCATTCCTCAAAGCACTTAAGTACACATATTTATAACATGAAACACTTCTCCAGGCATTTGAATTAAACATTGCACTTAAACAACCAACAAACGTTCATTTATCTTATTCTATGTCAAATTTAAATGTTTGTTTAATACAAGAATAACCCTGGTTTCAAGCTTTTATCAGTGGGACATTCCTTATACTGGGTATGTATCACATTGAGAGAGAGCTCTATCATTTTTTCACTCCAAAAGAATAATAAAATCACAGTGCAAAATAGTTAAATACATTGATATTTTGCTGTCAGCTGATGTGCACATCCATTTCGACATGATCAGCTGCAAAAGAAACAAGCACCTGGAGGAGATTTCCATGGTAACACTTACCTACTTAATTGGTCCTTAAATATGCACTTATACCATAGCTTCTTTAATACTTCTCAGTTGGTAGATATTTCATCTCATTGGAAAAGACAGAACCTAACTGTGACCTGACTTGCTCCTAAAACAGAGAAAGACACTTTAAGTCCTGCTCCCTCTTAAGATATAAATTCTGCAATGGATGGCACATTGAATCTTGACTCTAAGGAACTAAGTCATAAAATAAGGGAAAAGTTTTTCTCATTTCATCTTAGATAGTGTAATGGACAGTATCCCTGGGTCCCTGTGTTCCGAACTACAGGAAGAGCAATATTTCACTAATCTGATGAATGCGTGCTTTGTAACCTTATCTACCTCTATCCCCACACCTGAGGTTTAATGTGCTCATACTTAAAATAATCCACACCTTATAGGTCCTCGTACTAGTATATTCACAGGAACTAAGAAAACTTCAAAATGCCAAACTGGGTGTTGATTAAAGGTCTCTGACATCAAACAGCAATCTTGTTAAATCTACACAGGAAATCTCTTATAGAGTTAAAGAAAACTCTGATGAGCATCTAGGCCAGATGAAATTCCTGAATATTCCATTATCTGTCCAAATCTTGTAAACAAGAACACACGTCAGTCGTTAATGCACTCAAATTACAAAATGTGTGCTTTAAAATTTTGATTACACAGTACAGTAACAGCCTTGTTAAGAGCGTATACGTAGAGCACTGAGGAAATGAATTGCTTGCTTGCCTTAACTACAAAAATAACCTTGGCATTCAATTCCTCTAATAAGTAAAAATAACTTTAACATACAGGTATTCAATTCAAATTCCAACCCTCTT
>NW_019775791.1:41630-66539 GCF_001039355.2 Lingula anatina
TTGAAGTCTTTCCTCTCTACCAAAATACAGGTAAAATATCAAAATCAGAGTCACAAACACTATACCAGTTCCAATTCTGATGAAAAACTTCATTTTGAACATCTTTGTTTGATCAAGATGGAAACCGGTCATAGAGTTTTCCTTACTCCTTGATTCATGCTGTACTTTTTTTCCTTTCTTGGTAAAAGGTGGACTGGGTGGAAATAGTTACTCTGTGTGCCTGCGATTTCTTTCTCACATGATGATATCTGAAAAAAAATTAATCAATATATCTATTTTAAATGCCATACTTCCCAATTTTTCAATATAATGTAAAAGAGACTCTTATATGTGTATATCAAATTCCTCCGAGATCAAATATCAACAACATCAACAACTCTAGTATAATGTAAGTTAAATAACCGCACAGAGCAATGGAAAACATAATGTATGCATTAAAAAAACTTCCAATGACATTAAAAAAGAATTTTCTAATTTGCAGATGAATATGAACTTTCCTCAGGCTCTTCTCCCAGCTTTAACAAGGTCCATTCCTCAAAGCACTTAAGTACACATATTTATAACATGAAACACTTCTCCAGGCATTTGAATTAAACATTGCACTTAAACAACCAACAAACGTCCATTTATCTTATTCTATGTCAAATTTAAATGTTTGTTTAATACAAGAATAACCCTGGTTTCAAGCTTTTATCAGTGGGACATTCCTTATACTGGGTATGTATCACATTGAGAGAGAGCTCTATCATTTTTTCACTCCAAAAGAATAATAAAATCACAGTGCAAAATAGTTAATACATTGATATTTTGCTGTCAGCTGATGTGCACATCCATTTCGACATGATCAGCTGCAAAAGAAACAAGCACCTGGAGGAGATTTCCATGGTAACACTTACCTACTTAATTGGTCCTTAAATATGCACTTATACCATAGCTTCTTTAATACTTCTCAGTTGGTAGATATTTCATCTCATTGGAAAAGACAGAACCTAACTGTGACCTGACTTGCTCCTAAAACAGAGAAAGACACTTTAAGTCCTGCTCCCTCTTAAGATATAAATTCTGCAATGGATGGCACATTGAATCTTGACTCTAAGGAACTAAGTCATAAAATAAGGGAAAAGTTTTTCTCATTTCATCTTAGATAGTGTAATGGACAGTATCCCTGGGTCCCTGTGTTCCGAACTACAGGAAGAGCAATATTTCACTAATCTGATGAATGCGTGCTTTGTAACCTTATCTACCTCTATCCCCACACCTGAGGTTTAATGTGCTCATACTTAAAATAATCCACACCTTATAGGTCCTCGTACTAGTATATTCACAGGAACTAGGAAAACTTCAAAATGCCAAACTGGGTGTTGATTAAAGGTCTCTGACATCAAACAGCAATCTTGTTAAATCTACACAGGAAATCTCTTACAGAGTTAAAGAAAACTCTGATGAGCATCTAGGCCAGATGAAATTCCTGAATATTCCATTATCTGTCCAAATCTTGTAAACAAGAACACACGTCAGTCGTTAATGCGCTCAAATTACAAAATGTGTGCTTTCAAATTTTGATTACACAGTACAGTAACAGCCTTGTTAAGAGCGTATACGTAGAGCACTGAGGAAATGAATTGCTTGCTTGCCTTAACTACAAAAATAGCCTTGGCATTCAATTCCTCTAATAAGTAAAAATAACTTTAACATACAGGTATTCAATTCAAATTCCAACCCTCTTTTTACAATAAATATGTAACTTTGCATTTTACCCATAAGTAATTAAATCATACCCAAAATTCATCTTTGTTTCTGTGTATGACGTGGATACACAATTTGACTTTACTTTAAGAGCTCTATCTTCCTGCAGCCTTGATAACATTCATATTCCAGTGCTATAAATCTTTATAAGAGTACATTTCCTCTCCATCATTTCACATCACTGATAAAACTTCCAAATAAATTTCCACTTAATTTGAGGCCAGTGAGGCAATTTAAACACCTGGTTCTATAAGATAAATATGTCACTTTTTTTTCTTTTCTTTTCAAAAATTATCAAATTATGGACCATCCTTACCTTTTCGAAAATTGGCAAGTTTGAATAGTTATATAGTCTAACAATGTGCCATAAACTTTTCAGCTTACTGGATATTTGAACTGCCAGTTTTTTAAAAACTACTAGTTCGAGTCAGGATTCACTGGTCTGAATAAAAACTCCTTTATCCCCAAATGCATTAATATAAGGAATAACAAAAAAATTGATTTTGCCATTTTTTTTTAGAATCATCATGTGATAAATACAATTCAGAAGAAAAATCAAATCAAATCAAAAGCTCTTTTGTAAAATCATTTATAGACAAATTGCAATGTTGGACCACTAAATTCACCCTTTTTGAAAAATTAACTGGCTGAATGGGCTTCCTTGCTTAAAATTCCATGTTTACCAACATCCCCCCCCCCCCCAAAAAAAAAAATCTAACAGTCACAGGTATTAACTTGCATCTATAACTTTATGTTTTTCACAGATACATTTATAAGGGAAATGCAATCTGAAAAACCACCCTTTTATGAAATGAATCTCTTCAATGGAAAGAGGCATGTAAACCTTAATAAACAAACTTTCTAATCTCAGTTAATCAAAGAATAAATATTAAAATAGGTGAAAATGGAATCAAGCTAGTTAGGGGTACAGGGCTCAAGTTCACTATGAAAAACATATATGACCGTACATGTTATGCATCATAGTACACAATGATTTTGTTATGATCACCTACTACTGTATGCCTTAATATACATGTATATACACATACCTCACAAAAGTGCATCTGATCATATTTTGCACATATATATATATATCAACACATACACATTTACTAATTCACCAATAAAATGTAAGAACATTTAATTCTACTCTGGCAATTAATGTTTTCAAAGATCCATTTGCTAATTTTAACCATCTTTTCTTTAAGCACTTACTTTTGGTTACCTCCACACAAAAGTTCATTTAAAAAACTAAGCAGCCTAGCTAGCTGTTACATATGTTATCAGCATTAAACTTGGGCATAAAAAAATTACCGAAATATGCTGTTCATCACCTATTCTACCGTCTGACACTGGTTTGTGTTGTTATTTCATTTATGGAGTCTGGTCAACACAGTTTTTAAGCCTAGAGCAATGCGTCTTTTAATAAGGCTGACCCACCACACAGCTGTATGGACAGATATTAGATAGCAATGAATTTATATGGCGATGACACCCCCAAACTGTTCCAGTGTTCTGATACACTTAAATTAGCAAATGTACTCAGCTGGGTGTACCCTGAACCTAAGAATCTTAATCTATTACAAGCTACAATTCAGTGAAACAATTACAAAAAGTTTCAGCAGCGTAATGTGGTCAGCGCTCTCAAACCCATGCAGGGTGACTGGGAAAGGCACTCGCAAGCAGTGAACGATCACTGGCGGATCGCACGCCTGTTTAACCTTATTTAACCTTATCTCAGACTGCGACATCTAACGATCTCTCTCTAGAGCATTCATCAATGAATTAAACGTTAACAAAAAGCTTTTCAGCCTCGTTTTTTCTTTCTTGAGACTTACATTTAATCAGCCCACAACACCGAACAAGCGGCTTGGCACGAACCGCTTGGCTTAGTTCTTTATTTATTGAATAGAGGGCGCAGTGAGCACAGCTTGTCTTGGCTAGATTTTGTATTTGTTCTGTGTTGTAGTAAACATGAAGCGCCACCTATAGATCTGCTTAATTGCAGGTGACGCCAAAGAAATGTGATGGTGGACTTAGGGAAGCAGACTTATGTACCTTGGATTAAGAAATCAAGGTGATTTATATATCGAATGTGAGGTTTTCCTTTCAAAATACGGTGGTTATTGAACAGAGGTGAGTTACACTCGTGTCTGCTTTTATTGCCTCCAAGAAAAATAGCATAAACATGCGAATCATTTTCAACATTTAAAATGCACTGTACTGAATGATAATTGGAGACGTCGCCATTTTGTAGTGGGTTGGATCAACTTCATTTAACCTTGCTGAGAATTACAAACAGTACACTTTCTACGCTGTTATTTACTGGTCAAATGAATTTGATTGGAAAAGAATGGCAGTTTGACACACATGGCAGAGAGCCAATATGTGAAGTCCTAGGTGACATTTCAATAACTCAAGTAACAGTGAAGCTGTAACAGGTTGTGACTCCTGGAGTGTTTGTTTATATTCATCATAAATAGTGAGCCTCTCAGTCACTCATAGTTATTCACTTTAACCAGAAAAGTTATGTTTTATGAACTTTTTTTTTTACTTGATGCTCATAGACAAATTGGACTTTTATTGTGGGATAAGTTTTAGAACTAAAAAATGCTCCATTGTGTGACCTGTTGGGGAGTCTTTTTCTGTTATACCTTTTTGGCATATTGTGAAAGTGCCAGTTCACTTTATCCAGATTGTGGACATTTTTTTTACCAGCGAATAAAGGGATGATCAATGAAATTTGTTGGATAAGAACCAATACATGCACATGCAAAGCAAAGTTCTCTGGGATAAAAAAAACTTCTTAAACAGTAGAAATCAGTTACTATATATTCAATTTCAGTTGAAAAACTGGATTAACTGGCTATGAAGAATGATTTTCCACTGAGGTAGAAATCTTTGTCACATGCATTTGCCTGAAGATATTTAAGTTTAGGTGGTTATGGGCCAAGTATTTCAAACAATGCTATTAAGTGAAGTCATTTCAAAAATGTCAACAGTTTTCAATGCTGTTGAATTCATACAATTTATAAATTTTTTCCTTCTTCAATTCAAATGCCAGGGGATGTAATAAACTAAGTTGACCCCTGGAAGCTTGCATTGAATAATGAACAAGATAAGGATCTTTGCACCTCCTCCACCCCCCCAAGTGACCCCCCCTTAATGTGAAATCTATGTTTCATTGCACATGACGAGATTTACATGATAACAAGCACTTCCACAGACCAAATTTGCTAATGTTTTAGAATTAAAATAGATCTAGACTGTTTCTTTGATGGAGAAAGTTAAACTTGAAGTTCAGGATACATTGAATTAAAAGATATATCAATACAAGGAGTATAAAAAAGTTTTTCTTTATGTGATCCTATCAGTATCAATTTCATCTTTTGGAGTGATATTTTAAGTTGTTGAAATAAGTAAAGTTCTTTACTTTGATAGATAATTGTCATCATGCAGTTTTTTTTTCGTTATTCTCTCTCTCTCTCTCTCTCTCTCTCTCTTTCTCTCTCTCTCTCTCTCTCTCATACATGCACGCATAAACACACGATGTAGTGCTTATGAATCATCTTACGAGGCATTTGGGGCTTCAATGTAGATGGTTTCTATTGATTTTGAATTGTTCTGTGTATGTTGGAAGGGAATAGTGATCCTCTTGAGGTTTAGTTAATGATTCCCTGTGGATTGAATGATGCAAAAGATCATTCCCCGAAGAACAACAAGCATATTGGTATGTGGGTATTGAGCTGATTTTATGATATGTAGCATTAGACTATTGAAATCTAATGGAAAATGGTATAATACTGAGGTCACAGATTTGAAGTGAGGAAACATCAAGAGGATGACTGAGTATTTAAGTAGTTTTCTGCATATGTTCATGAAAGTTTTCATAGAACCATCTGGTCTTACAAAGAAGCGTATGGATCAGCCAGGCACTGAGTAATTATAAATATCTGCTCAATTATCCCTAGAGGTAATTGTCAGATACCCTATTGATTTTGCCTGGATAGCTTGTCAGCTTAATCAGGTATCAAATGCACAGATGTTTGAAAATATCATAGATGGTAGCTTATGTTTGTATTGTGTTCCATTCTAAGAAATAGTATGTTGGTATCTTTTTTGATTATATATGTTTTGTATGCACACATTTAAGAATTTGAAATGTTGGTGACTTTGTCTTCTAATATTACAAGTCATGCAGTCATAAATAAGATACTACCCTTTTAATGAGTCTGGCTAGTAATATAAGCCATTTGTCATTGTGTGGTGGCTGATCTATGTTTTTCCTGTTGTAAACCTACTCAATGGTTCCCTCAGGATATCTCCATTAAGACGAGATAGAATTAAGCTGTTATGATTCCATCCCAAGATTCAAGTAGAGAAGAACTTTCTGTAGAAAATGGATGGAAAAAAGGAACGTATTCCAAGTCTAGTGTAACACGTTCTGAAAATAATAGAATTGAAGTTGACAGGCTGTGACCCCAAGTTCTCTCCTACAAAGCTTGAAAGCTGAATGTCGAGAGCAAGGTCAAGCCAAAAAGCAAAATCCTTTGTCATTTGGACACACCCTTTATATAGGTTCTAGCTGTTGACTGGCCAAAAAAATATGGCCCATGATTTTAGTTTATTATTATTATCATTCATTCATTTATAAAGATTATTTGTTATCTCTAGAAGAGCTTAGTCTCTCTTTGTCAAAATTGCAATTTTATTAGTTTTGAAATTATGCAGTTGTGTTCTGCTGTTTGGTATTCAACTCTTATCTTCGCAGCCGACAAAGAACAAAAAGTGACCCACTGAGATACCAAGTAACATTATGTACACACTGGGAAGTTATTGAGACTTTAAATGTTAGTACTTCTTGTTCAACAATTTTGGAATGCTTGGGTTCATATAAACATCTCTGTTTATTGAAATGCACTAGAAATGATGGGTTCAAACATGGCTACTTAGAATGCAGAATGCTTTAATAGTAAAAGCTTAATGACCATAAGAATTGTAGTCCCCCGTAAATAGTTCCTTATCAAAGGAGGCATGCTGACATGCTTGTGGACTGCTATTTGTTCATTTAGATAGAAAATGATTTGGGTTGCCATGACACTGCCAGCACTGATGACGTTCATAATGCTACCACTGAGTAAGAAGCACAGAGGTACGCTGTGTAATTTAGCCTGTTTGTAGGTTGACTGGAGACAGAGTTATTTGTCACTGAAACATTAGACTAAACAATGGGTTTTTTAATGAAGAATGAGCGTGGCAACTATAGCATTTCCATCTGCAAGAGGAGCTTCAGGCTTTCTTGCATGCTGCGTAGGCAATGTGGCAGTTAGTAGACAAGTGATTGCCGTCTCCTAGAACATGTTAGAAAGAAATTGGAGATTGTGCTCCTTCTTTCTTGACTTAGCCAGGGCAACAACTGGAAATGTGAGATGAACTAAGGAGAGAAAAACAACTGATATTTATGACTTGGTTTTAACTGTGATTAAGCAGTGGATGCGATGTGAAAAATGAAACAGTAATTTGAAATTGTAGTACCCTTTCTAAGCAATTACTACAAAGTTATTTTTGTTTTCATTTATGCAGTGATTTATGATAACTTCTATTTAATCTGTATTTTCAGATGCATTTAGCTGAAACATACTGCATGGGTCATTAAGCTGTCTACGAGATGGGGGCAAACATATCTGCAGCAGAGAAACAGCAGCAGAACCAGTCAGTCTCACGAGCAAGCACACTCAATCGCTACAAAGGATTTCAGATCAGCGAAGATATGCCTGTCAAAGAGAAGAAGAAAATTATGTCCAAGTTGGCTACACTGAGGCGTAAGCTAATTCGGGTTCGAAGACACAGTAGATCTTTTGATCACTCAAAGGCCATAAAAGAGCTCACTGCCAACTGGACAACGCGGGAACTGAATGCCCTGGTGGAGGAATATCAAGCACTTGCAGTTTTAAAAGAGCTCACAATTATCTCAAGTCTTGCGAGAGTGCATGCAAATACATACAGAGAAGATTTGTCTAATTTGTATGATTACAAGTACTGTACAGATGTCGATTTGATTTATCGTGGTACATGCTTTCCAGTGCACAGGGCAATTTTGAGTGCAAGGTGCCCATTCTTTCGTAAACTTCTTGCCAGACATCCACATTATGGAGCACAAATACATGTGGATATTAAGACTCCTAACATTGACGTTGTTATGTTCTCAGCACTTTTACGCTACTTGTACACAGGAGAATTCAACAGTGATGAGGCAAAGTTAGATTCCAGCTTGGATCTTTTAGTTCAATTGGGGGATGAATTTGGTACCCCCAATGCTTTAGATCATGATCTGAAGACTCTCTTTGAAATGGGAGTGTATGGTGATGCAGTGCTGGTGTTTCAGACAGATGCAGACTGTCATGATCTTACAACATCAGTAGAAGGAGCATCAGCAGCTACCTCAAGCACAGGTGGAAACAAATACGAAATGCGTTGCCACAAAGCTATTCTTGCAGCAAGGTCTCCCTTCTTTCGCAACCTCTTGCTTCGTCGTGCTAAATCTGGAGAAGAGATGACAGACAGAACTCTACACACTCCCACCAGAATTGTCCTGGATGAGTCGATCATTCCAAAACAGTATGCTCGTGTATTGCTTCATGCCATATATCAAGACACTGTGGATCTTAATTGTATTATAAGAAATAGTACGAGCACATGTAGTCTCAGCGAGGTTCAAGCCATCGTGGCTGGAAAAGGACATGTGACCCATGTGGATGAAGCAATGGAAATATATCAAATTGGGCAGTTTCTGGACTTTCCCATTTTATCTCAAGGTAGGGTTACTTATAAATATTGTAGATGAAGTGCGGTTATCATATTTATTTATCTAAGCATATCTCAGTAATTGTTTAGTTACTTCTTTTGTAGTTTGAGAGATCTTTTTGCCATGTACCATGAAATTTGAAAACAAATAGGTGTACTTCCTTTTTAGGCGAAGCAAAAACGAGTTGCAGGTGATCTTTTATCATAGAGATATTACTCTAGGATGTCTTAGAGGTTATTAAGACCACAGACAGGATGCCTGTTTAGATTTTATCAGGAAAATATGAATATTTGCACATTTATTTTGTTGCAAATGAGAAATAAAGTGCTGCAAATGAGAGAAGATATTGTACATCTTTAGATGTAGCCATGAAAAAAATGAGAAAATTTTTGCCCATATAACATAAATGAAAAAAATAGATGGCATGGCAGAAAATCTTCAGTTTCTGAAGATAGTTCCATCTTGCTTTCTATGTTTAAGTTCAATCTTTAGTTGTGGTTCATTTTTAGTGGACTTCTCAAAATAAAACTTTTTTTATTGAGAAGATCGTTTCAAAGTAGTTTGTTTACAGTACAGTACGTAGAAGAAATTTTTGAAAGGACATCATTTTACTATAAGTAGCTGTCAAAGGGACTTTTTTTTCATGTTTGTGTTTCAACTATCATATGTATATTGATATTAGTCAAGTGTGTATTATAATGTTTTCCTCATTTTGGTCAGCAAGTCATTTCTTATATCGTAGCAATATCATCTTAGAAGTCAGCTGTATATTTACCAAAATCCTTGACAAATACCGAACACAAAAGCTCATAGTTTACTTAAGGCTTGGTGAAGAGGGGCAAACGTTAATCACCATGCCACACACAGTTGATCCAATGGGTTGTCAATTTGGGGACTTTTAATGCTGTTGACAAGACTGGAGCATAGTTATGTTTGCGGCAAGTTTAAAGGCTTAGTGATCAATGACTGGATAGATGTGGAGGTAGTGACATTGAAATTCAATAACTAATGACTGTTGAATAGAGCCGTAGCTTATACAGCCAGAGGCCTATTTTATATTGCACACACAACGGGCTGACATTATGTTATCATTCTTGCCTCGATCAAAGAACAACCCGTTTTTGAATAAGAAACAAAGAACCTCTGAAGTCCAAGTTTTGTTTTTACCTGCGCAGAACTTGTTTGAAAGCTTGATTGTGTGATGCCTTATCAGCCTTCATATCTGAACTGAAAAAAAAAAAAGATGATATTATTTCTATAAAAAGTAAAATCAAATCCAAATTGACATTAGGCCTAGTGTTTGCAACAGTTCAGGTATCCTAATATATAACAGTAGATAATCTTTTCATCTATTAATTGCAGCATTATACTGACATTCTAGTCATCTTAGGTGCATCTCAAGACCATGCACATTATTTCAAAATGACCAAGTCTCCTCTGTCCATTGAATGGCCGAGCTTGGGTCTAGCCATCTTCCTGATGTTATCAGTTGTCAGGTGCCACTGGGGTTATCTGTGAAAGACCAGGGGCAGTAAACTGGCCTAATGGATAGGATCAGCTCACTGGACTGGATAGTGTATATATATTTACATATTAATATATACTAGTATATGCTTATGTGTAAAATGGCAGACAGCAATGGCTCGGCGGGCTCTTTGGTCTTGTCACCCCCAGTTTTGTAATCAGTTTTTTTTTTACTTCTGAATTTGGTGCAAGTTCTCTTAAAAAGGTTACTTTAACCTTTCTCATGATCTGCAGCCCAAACTTAACTGACTGCAGTAATAAATGACACCTCCAAAAAGTATTCACAAATAGCATTCATGGGTACAAGTAAAGAAATCCTAATGCTTTTAAGAGAGCCACATCCATCAAGCAGCAAAAAGCAGGACTTAAATTTGATAACCGACTTTTTGGGTTAATGGAATTAGTGTATATCTGAGTTAGCTTGTAATGGTATCATTGGTCCATACACTTGCTAGTATATTATGATGGCAGTCTTCCTTAAACATTAGTATGCCCCTACTTGTTTGTCCCCATAACCTTCCAAGATCAGTAGTTCTGATAAATAACATTATGTTGGTGCCACTCCAAAAGCTGTTACAAATTCACCAGTTGAAATGCATCCAAAAGGAGCCTAATTGGTTTTGACAAGTTCTTCACTTGGTCTTATTCCGCCACATTACATACAGTATTTTAATATGCATCATACTGTGTCAGTGGTCTGTATAAAAATTGTGAATGTTGAAAGACCTTGGGCTCTCAGATTGATCCCATTATCATTAAAGGTTTTTGTGTTACTTGATGATTTATTGGTATTTACTCAATCTTTAATAATCTGGCCTACAATGTTGACTTTTATGATATTGATGAAAAGTTAGATTGTGTCCAAAGAGACTATAAACACGTTTTTCTGCTTGACGTTTGTCACATTGCTCCTCTTCAGGTTGTGCAATACTAATGTGCCAGATATTAGCAAAACTTTCTTGTGATTTAATATCATGATTTTGTTTACCGTCTGTGATAACGAAATTTGTCACATTTCTCATGTCCAGGTTGTGAGGATATCATAGTGGACAACCTGTCCCTGGACAACCTGTTGTCCATCCTTTCCTGGAGCTCGGAGCCACACGGGTCTCAATGGGTGCACCGCCAGGCACTACACTTCCTCCAGGAGGAGTTCCTACAGGCGGCACATTCACCTATCTTCTACGAGCTCAACAAGGAGTACCTGATTGCTGCCATACAGTCCGACTTTGTGCAGGTTAGTTGGACCACATGGTGAAAGGAAGCATTTGAGATTTAAAGATTATGAAAAAGAATTATACTTAGAATTATTCTAAGAATGAAAGAATTATTCTAAGATGCTTAAAAATGATGAATTCAGATGCTTCATTTGACAAGATTTGAAACAATAGGTAAATCAAGTATTACATTTATGATTTATCTACATTTGTCTGAAGCTAGACAAAAGAAATTAATGGCAATGTGCATTGAGGCTATTACAATCATCAGATATAAAAAAAATGAGATGATTGCAAGAAAGCATTCAATTATATGGTGCCATTTTATGCCTCAGTCTATGTTGATGGTGTAGTGATATCCAGATTTTAAGACCAGGAAATTGATCTGATAAATGACGTCAAAGAATGATATGGGTGTAAACATAAAAAGTGTACTCATTATGATAGTTGCTCTCAGAACATCTGTTCTGGAAAATGTTTATAGTCAACTACATGCCAGTCCCTTTTCAGTTGTGCTTTGTTTGAATGATAACTATGTGGACTTCGGGTTTCATTATTTATCTTCACTATGATTTTGCTTTTATGGTTTCTGAACTTTTTATCATTATATAAAACTTGTCACCGTATCAACATTAACACTTAACGTAATAGCATAAACTATATTTATAGTAGTAATTTGTTTCAAACAACTGTATGTTATACATTTTCATTGTTGCCATTGTTAATTTTTTCCCTGTAATTTGCAGGCTGGAGAGATGGATATTTTAAGTGCTGTGATCAAATGGGGGGAGCACCAGCTCATTAGGAGAATGGAGGAAAGGGGTAAGTACATACAGGTGCCAGGAATGATGTTATGATGAAAATTAACGGATTGATTGCCCCTTGGTTCTGTTTTATGCATCAGTGAATGCATAAGTTTGTTTGTTTGTTTGTTTGTTTTTTATTCAAAGCTGAACAGTGGCCTTTGATGATTACATGATCACATTTTTAAGTTTCTTTTTCTCCGAATAAATGATTTCAAATTGTGTTTAGATGCATGATGTACTTTAAATGATATATAATAGTTGGGATTATGAAGAATTTTTGCATAATGTATTTGCCTTTGTGGCCAAATATTTGAAATTATCTGTGGAGCTCAGTGGCACTTTAAAGATGCACTTAGCATCATCAGCTTAAAGCAGGTAGCCAAATGACAAAATGATGTTATTTGTGGTTAAATGTGATAGGTACTTTTCACCACCTTAGTTTGCTTTTTGATCCAGCACTATTTTTGAGGCTTCCCTATTTTGTAACAGTTTAGCACCTGTTTGGCAGATAGCCACAGGAAGGCATTTTCTTTCCATCTGATAGGCAACCTTGGACCCTATTAAATGAGATTTCTGGTAAAGATACAACAGCTTATTTGCCAGCTTGTTTATCTTAATGTTTAAAATATTTTTGTTTCAATAAAAACTTACTCCTTAAGGAAAGTTTGTGTATTAAAATAGCACTACAGTGCAAATGACGCATATGCCCATCCCATATGTATATTTAGAAAACTTTCCAAACTTTCATAGATTATTGTTATTGATAAGAGACTATTCCCTGGATTTATTTACGACGTCAGCATTGAAATGTATTGGTTTTATATGATGAGGCTTGTACAGTAATGATTACTTTATGGTACATTTGCACGAAGGCTTTTATTTTCCCTCTGTCATGAAAAAAGGTAATGACTGTCGATTTTTTTCTTCATTCTTGGCACAATTCCAATCAGAAACTTTTGGCAGCAGGTGATATATTGGAAAGTGACTGCAACATGGAAAGCAGTCATAGTATTATGAACTCTTCGTGGTTTAAAGAATCTTGTGCAGTAATTGAAATTTTGCTTTTTTGCCCCTTCTGTCTTCTTAATGTCTGTAAGGATTCAGCCCCAAACTTTGACTGTAAAACTTGAATACATTCAATGTTAAATGAAAAAAAAAATGATTGGATGTTGTAAGTTTTATAATGCTTAAGATATTTAATATTTCCTTTTAATGAAGAATAATGAATCTTTTGATCTCTCCAGAACCCAACCTTCTGAGTCATACAGCCCACAGTGTCACAAAGAAAGGTGTGAAGCGACGAGATCTGAATGACACAGAGCTGCGTGAGATTCTCTGTGAAGTTCTCCCATATGTGCGCATGGGGCACATAATTCCTCCAAACAACGACGTGCTGAATGGTGCCATTAAGCGCGGCCTAGTTAGTGTCCCTCCTTCTCACATGATAGGGGACGACGTAGGCAGCAACTACAACCGGAT
The DNA here is from genome assembly GCF_001039355.2 of Lingula anatina. Next base: position 55,208 of record NW_019775791.1, read on the forward strand.
GTGTTCGTGGATCAGGGGGAAGAACAGCGGAATGTTTATGAAACCGCGGTTTTTCACACCCTACTTTGAAGAGGCCAAGGTAAGCTTTAACAAGCAAAGTAGTAAAAAATCTCTTTGGGAAGTATCAACAGCTTTACCCCATCTATATCTTTAGTGAATATTAAGAAGGCTTTGTTTTTGAGAAAGGGCAATTTTTGCTTGCATGTCATATTCTTGTGCACTTTATTACATGATAGTACTTAACATCTGTTCTCAATGTGCACAACAGTCCATTTTATTTATGACTTTTATACATGCATTAATCTAAGCATGGTGTAAAAGCAGAGTTGAGATGATCATTTTAGATGCCAAATACAGAAAAACAATTCACATGGCACTTCAAATCTTTGCATAATTTTTTTAAATCTTTTCTTATTTAGTCTCTGCTGGATGAGCATACTGCCCAGTTACAAGATAATGAGATGGCTCGTCTCCGCTTGGTCCATATGTCCTCTATCCCAGACACACTGTACATGGTGGACGACAGGGCGTCCTGCCCACCCTCGCCATTCCCCATCCACCACCCTGTGTATGCCGCTGCCACTGTCGATATCATTGCAGGCACTATTCCAGGTATGAGAACATCTCAGTATAGACTGAGAATAGATATACACTCGACCACAAAAGTTCAGAAACATGAAATTGTTTTTCAATAATTTAAAAAATATGTAATAGGGAAATCTTAGTGTATATATGAAAGGTTTTGAATGGTGGGTGCATTATCTTTCATTATTTGGTTAAAGTATTTACCTTAGCTCAAATGGTTATTTTATGATTATTCAAAATAACAATGTTTCTGAACCTTTTTTCGGAGAGTGTCTAATGACTATGTAATGTAAGCTGCTTTGTTAAGTTTGCGGAATTTCTCTCGGGGATGAAGTGTTAGTGTTTTTTTCTATTAAATCCTGTGTATGTGACGTTAGTTGCCATACCAGTCTATTTGATCCAGGGTAGGAAATTCCAAATACATTGCCATCTGTCAAACATTGTTTGTCAGACTTATTCAGTGGATGTTTGCATAAATGTTTGATTTAAACTGTTCTACGGACTTACTTCTGACATGGTAATGATTTATGGACTAGGTGTACATAGCTGTCAACAGAGATATTGACCTATCTAAACTCTATAGAGATGGCCGTATGAGGCTGAGAACTGTTGATGGATGACATGGCACCATATAGGTGTCAATAATGAACACATTAATCACAGAGATATCATTAATGAGGCCCTAGAAACAAAATGTCTCAAATAATGTTTCTGCTATATTGAATGTTTTACAGCATTTGTCAAAAATTCTATTTTCACCTTGATTTAGTTCCAAACCGTGAAACCATTGGGCTCATGGTGAAAAGAGAACAGGAGATACAGCAAAGCCGCCTAGTTCAGAAGGCCTACTCCCTTCCCTGTACAGACCGCAGGGCAGTCAACCACCAAATTCAGCTGAGGGTCGTCAGAGAATTTGGACTTCCAGATTCAGCAGTTGAAATATTACAGCATCCCTACAGGTAAATACGTCTTTTGACTGAAATTGTGTCCCTGTTTAAAAATGATTTTAAAAGCTTTTAAAAGCAAGCAAACATTAAAACCACTGCAAAAAGATTGTATATTTTGAAGTACTTAAAATATCATTAAAATGTAAAAAATTGAAATTGATTTGTGTGGATTTTGAAATATTCAGATTAATGTATTACATGATTTCAAATCTAATTATTTGATAATAACATAATTGATTTTACTTGCACCATTTAATTCTAAGTTTAAGTGCACTGATAGTTGCACTGCCCCATCTCATGTATGCCATATATATTGACTTTTGACAGGTTCCAAATGGATGAAGCCTCCAGAGGAGATGCCCTTCCAGGAACCCCCAGAATATCTAGTCTACCCCATCGCCGACTGAAGCAAGTCACACCTCCGTCTCCGCTTATGGGAGCTTCCAGTTGGTCATACAGTCCAAGGTCCTACAGCCCAAGATCCTATAGCCCAGTTGAGGTAAGAGAAAGAGCACATTTTATCTTTAATATGGAAGATTTGCCTTCAGAATAATAGATGAGAAGGTGGGGCAATATTGATCACATTTAGTGATAGTTCCAGTTTCACTTCATCTGTTAAGTATCCTTGTCTGAAATTTCCATAGCTGAATTTAAATCTGAAAACACAGGCCCTTATAAAAGTGATATTTAAAACTGATTTTCTCCATGCCCAGTGAGTACAGAATTTCTTTTTTCCAGAAGGAGGCCAGCAATGGCAGCGACAGCGTCCTCAGTGACATCATGCCAGATATTGCCATGGCAACTGGAGCTGTAGCCCAGATGGCTCTTCACCCGGATCCTGAACCGCCACAAGGTGCACATGCAGAGAGCAGCCCCAGGGGAGGGGCACGTGGTGGGGAAGCGAAGCCAGATCTTCGGGAGAATGAAGGGAGTCCCCGAGGCGAGATGAAACTCGACTTGGGAGATGGAAGTCACTGTGGTACTATGTACATATAAACTATTGTGAGGCAGCAGTTTAAGTTACTTCATATTCATGAGGCATATTTTGACATATATACGTCATTTCATTCAAAGGATTTTTTTTTTTTTGACTAATTTTTTTTTTTTTTTTAAGATGCAGCAAATGCAATTTTCTCAAGATCAAACAGTTGTGGTTTCATTTTTGAGACTTAGAATTTTTTAGGACCACTCCTTAATTTTACCATTAATGAAATTAATGGGTTGAGTTTTATGATCACAGTTTTACATGTTAAACTGTTCTTATTGTTTGATTGAAAAACAAGTGGAACTGACCCAAATGATGGTTGTGTTAGTTTCAAAATACAGTTATTTCCTTAATCAAAAACCAATCCCTCTAAATCTCGCTTAAAAAATTTTTAAGATGGAGGAAATCTCTCAGTGCTAAAGAATCTTTTTTGATGAACTTAATCTGTACTCGCATAAGCACACAAAAGTTTCACAAAAATGCTTTCAGTAATTTGGATGGTAAAATAAAAATTTCAGTTTTGCTTATTGTTTTTGCTTTAAAATTTGACTAATTATAGCCTCAGCTATACAAAAATAATGTTAGATTGATTCTTGCTTATATTCATATCCACCCATTCAAAGGAATAACTTTAGAGAATGTGATAAGTTTTATAAACCAACACTCAGCTGCATCAGATGAGTGAACCACTACTTATTGTTACATGTACAGGAATACATTACTCCAATCAACTGGATATAACGGGTTATATATATTTACTGTCGGCACTCATTTGGCAATCTGTATAGGCTGCACTGTTCACTTGCTACGTGCCACTTACTTAGGCGGTCTTTTGTCTCCTGTCTGTCTTAAAAAAGTATTTATGATTTTTTGCAGCATTTTAATCAGGCATTATGCTGGAAATGACGTCCACAATAGGATAGGATTTATACACTATTTTATTAGCATTACAATACTTAATTCAGCAGCTTGAGTGGAATATTATTTGTGCAGATGAATATGACATATCAGGTACAAGTTTTCTATTATTTGACTAGTCATGGTATTGGGCAATATGTATACAGATTTGATAAATGTGCTAAACTGAGGTGATCTGTTAGCTGCTCCAAAAAGTATGTCAACGTTTGAATCGTAGAGTAATTTCCTCTGCAGTTGGAATGAAAGCATTGCTATTGTAAATAAACGATGCAGATACTGCATCTTTCCATATTTTTGTAAAAGTAATGTAAGCTGTTGTGAAGCAGTATTGTGTGATAGCTTCAATGGTACTCGATAAACAATAAAGCTACTATGATAAACAATTTGGTTTTTATTCCATGCCCAAATAATACAAGCTGTTGCAAAAGTACAGTTTGGTGAGTCATCATCACCTGCTAGACATCGTTTTTTCCATAATCAAAGTTGTAGAATTACTATTTAAATTGCTCTTATCCTTTTTGCATCGGAACTGAATGAGAACTGGCTCGACAATACAACATGTATCTTTTTTTTTCCGAATGGATAAAAATGGACCTCCATGATGTTTGTTTTGCAAATAGATATTCTTTGTTTCAAAGACTGATTTTGAACAAACAAGACGATCTGTCCTAAAGATGGCAGAAGACTCTGAGGAATAACATAGACAAAATGTATATTTCCATAAAAATTTTCCAAAAAAAAAAAAAAAAAAAAAAATTCCCAGCATATAGCCCAGCTATTTGTTTTCAAAACATACATATATATAAGCAACTAACACTACACTTAAATCATAGGAATGCCTTAAGCACAATTTTCTTATATTTCTGAGACAAAGTATTTACTGGAATATAAATATCTAAATAAATAAGCATGTTATGACGTGAATAACTTTTTACCATTTATACACAGCAATTGTTTTCAATTTGATTCTACGGTTGGCTTTGTCAACTGATTGCTGCCATATAAACCTTAAAGCCTGGTTAATAATACCTTTCAAATGTTTAAACTAGAAAAGTTGTGGCCCTTACATTGATAATGATGGTATGTCCCAGCAGTGTCACACAAGAAAAGCTGTCACTATTACAATCCCATGCATTCATCCCCGAAAACACCTTGTGCTGGTTACAGTTTATCAAACAAACAAATATATGAACATTATCAGATATTGAACAGTGTACAAATATAATGATACTCATAAAATTTGCAGTGCCTTGTTTCTTAAAACCTGCTGTTTGTATTAGCAAATCTAAAGGAGCTCAATATCTGTCTCAAAATTGATAATTAGGTATGTATATTCCTATAAATATTATGAAATAATCATTTGTCTTTTGTACATGAAATGAACGGCTGCTTCTGTGAGTCTATGGGAGCGTTCCTATAAACCTCTCATACTAGTTGGATTGCTCTAACTCTGCGGGAATTCTCGCTAAATTGCATTCATTGTAAATGGCTTAAATGTCTGGCATGCCTACTAGAGCTGATAGGGGGTAATTAACAATAGCTAATTACTCCCTAGTTACTCAAGGGGCTCTGCCAGACAAGCATGATGATAATACTGAAAGCACTAAAGCCAGAAGCCCCACAGAATTAGATTGATCCACCTAGTATGATGGGTTTATGGGAACACAGTCTATGATGCATGGAGATAAGGTTCCCGCTGCTATATGTATACTTGTGCTCCTGAGAGACTGTCTGCAAATGGCTTCACCAAAAGTCTTGTGGTGAAATAGAACACAATACCAAACAATATAGATATTGGGAGAGCTGGCAGAGCTTTCTTGAAAACTGCCAGCAAAATCAGTGTGAAAGACAGGCCCTGAAATGAAGGAAAACATCATATTCAAGAGGGCATTTCCCAAATCAAACTAAATCACAAATTTAACCTTTTTGATAGTTTCATTTGTAGGATGCTAATTAGTAAGAAATCATTTTTTTAATTCAGTCCATTTCAATGAGGTAATTGAGAAAAGACTTAAATCACTTACTATTAATATTGCAACAAAGCAAGCTAGTGTTGTGTTCCAGTCTCCATAAGAAGATGCTTTGCCAACAAGAATACTGTAGAATATAAAGTCTCCCAATCCCAGCTTCACTCCACCTGAAAAGACAGAATAAGTCATATCAAACATCTACAATAATATCATTCCAACATGGATACAATACATAAATCTGGGGAGTTTAAATACACTCAACTACTCATGTCCCAATATAACAGCAATAATTTTGAAACTGCAAAGCACTAGAAAAATAATTTAAATGGAAATTTAAGGTTCCTTCTCCTTGGAATCCCAATAAATATTAGACCAGGCCCCTAATCCACAAACATATTAAGTCAGTTGTAATGTTAAAATCATAGCTGCCACACATACATATAACAAAGAATCTAAATGCCCACCGATCCCTTTTTTCCACCTGTGAACAAAGTCCCTCAAGCAAATTGTACTTGTTTTGAGTAGGATTTTTTCTATAACTGGTCGCATTGGCCCATTTATGTATGTCAAATGCACTCTGCATACCTAAGCCATCATTTGAAACTTACACCATTACTGCAAAGTGAACTTCTGAGTAGAAGGCTATTCAGTTTTAGCTATGAAACATACCCCATTTCATACATTTCAATTTTTAATATATTTAAATGTCATTGATGTTCTTCTTAAAATGATATTCTTCACTATTCTATGTGTAGCGTCCAACTTCTATTTAAAAAAATTATTATTATAATCATCATTATTTTATGATGCCTACGTTCTTCTTCTTCCTCCTCTGAAGGCTGTTGTGCTGCAGGCCTTGCTGGTCTCTCACTGTTCTGACCAATGTTGGCCACTGCTGTGCGTGCTCTTTGAGATTCTGTGCTTACACTCGACTCTGTTCGTCTATGGTCATCCGATGTTTGTTGGTTCTGCCAGTTCAGATACTGGTTATTTCTTTCCTGTGAACGTTCTTGGGATTCGTTGGACCAGTTGGTAAATCCACCCTCATCGTCATCTCCAAATGTGGCATTTGAACCATTTGCAGAATTTTGCTCAAGAGGTGCTATTTGTTTGAAGTAAATAAAAGAGAAAAAAAAACAATCAACCAATCGGATCTTATAAGCACCAAGTAGCCTGACAAGGAGTAAGAACTTAACAGTTAAGAAATCAGTGCCTAAGTTACACTAAACCACTCACTTTCAATGAAAAAAAAAACAAGTTAGCAAGTACTCTCAGAGAAATTAAACTAACTGGTAGAATCCCCTGAATTAGTTTTCGTCTTCTTTTTCTTCTTCTTTTTCTTCTTGCTGTCATCTGGATTGCTATCTGCCATTGTGGTGGTCCAAGCCATGGTGGCTGGAAAAAGTATACTTAAACTATTATCTTAATATTTCCTTTAAAGTTACAGTTCTTCATAGAGTTGTGTTGCTGTCAACTGAACAGAGCAGGATCCACAGGTTTACAATATATGAAACTTAAAATCCTGGAGTTCTGTTTTCTCCTTGAAATGTAATTACTTGATTAAATGTTTTGGATGCATTGGTTCGCTGTGTGTGTGATATCTATCATTTTATTCTTGTGCTTATGATTTTCTTGTAAAGAATTCTAAATGCCAAATACCTTGCTGTGCATAGCCCTAAGTATATTATTTTGTATCCAAGGTTACAACTATTCTTACTTTGTTAATTATAAGATCAGAGGGACAATTTATCATTGTGTGCAACCTACATTGCATAATCTTATCTATTTTAAATACATCCATTTCATCTGACAATAGAACTAATAAAACTAAAAACTGTCACTTACACGAATAAATAAGGGCTGGAAACAAGGATTCATTTCTCTCATGAGCTGTCTCCACCAGTATTCTCAAGGGACCTTTGGGGCACAACACTGCCACAAGATCTAAAACACAAACAAATCCTTGCCAACTTTTTATCCAACAGGCTTTGATGGGCAGAACAAAAATATGCATGCACAATAAATGCATAGTGCAGCTGACAACAGGCTACAGTTTTCCACGTTCTTTAATCTCCATTCAGTATTTTCCGAAAAGATTTTCTTATAATCTATGTTCCACACCACAAGTCACAAACTCAAAAACAGTTCAACACAAAATAGTACTCTTCTTAAAATCTATGACAATATTTTGGCGCTTGGTCATACTTCACTGACCCCAGATGGAAAGCATCCCCAGGACTGTCCAAACTGTCCACTCTGGCAGGTACTTGATAAAGGTGAGTGCTGTGAGAGCACACACCACGATGAGGTAGGCTTGTTGTAGACGTAGTGGTCCCTTCCAGTGAATGCACACCATACCCATAACACCAAAATTCCACAAGCATATGGCCAGTGTTAGATAATCCATGGGGACATTGCAGGCTCGGAGAAGTTCACTGAAATTGACATACAGATGGGATGTCTCATCAATGGTGTTATAGCGTAATGATTGATATTTACCTTATATACCCTTCTGCCTATTAATTCTTTCAAAAGTACAAGCAAGATCTGTTACATTGTTAATGCTTGTATATTTTTTAAAATCTTTTTTAATAACATTCATCTTTTTAATAACTGTATTTATTTAATTTACTCAAAGTTTCAGAGATGATGCTTGTTGCCTTCTTATTTATCACATTTTTACAAATGCATGCAAGCAGCCCCTCAATGGTATAGTGAAACAGAAACCATACTGTTAAGGAGTTATGAAAATAAAGAAGCTGATACGTAATAATCTAAAGCTATCTAAATGCCATCTACTGCCAACCAGGTTCTTTTCTTTTCAACATGCTAGGCAAAAATGATGATTTAACAAAGATTTTCTCTATAAACAGAGTAAACTTACCCTAGGTAAATGTAGGCAAAGAAGAAGAGCAGTAACAGTGAGGAGAAGATCAACCAGCCGTGTATGAACTGAAATTATATAAAACATGGGCATAATACCAAGCAAGAGTTCAAGGACTACATTCATTTTCAATTATATTGTTTCTTTATTTATATGCTATAACAATTTTAAAGTTTTCATAATTCATAAAAACCAAAGACAGGAGGTGAACCTAGAGAGTAATACCCAGGGCAAAATTAAACGTTAAGTTCTTCATGTATGAATTGTGTCACTGATATCGACTGAACACTGTAGGAGATAGCTGAACAAAATTTCATAGCACTAAAACAGCAAATAACATTTTCTTTATCATTTTACTTATTTAAACTATTTATAAAAAATTTAATTAAACAAAAAATAAATTAAAATGTAAAATCACAAGAAAAATACCACGGAACCCAATATGTTAAGGGTTTTACAAGATACAGTTTTGTAGAATTTGAGCAATATCGTACAGGTCTACAGACAGGCAAACTCACTGATTCTATTTCTGGTATACTCTGTGCAGAGTGGAAAAGTTTAGACATATAACCTTGAACTTATTAATGTACCTACCTTGTAGCATCTATACTTGTAAAGAACCACAAGAAAAACTGTAAGTACAACCACAACTCCCAGCAAAATGAAAGCATTAGCAAAGGACTGCCACACTAAGGTGCCTTCATCATCTGTATCATCATGAAATGGGGTGTAGATGCTGAAAATGAGAACAAAAACCCTTACAAATGATTTCACTATAATATGATATTTTTGCAACAAAGTTCCAAATTCCTAATAATAAGATGAATTTCAAAATGTTCTGAACACAAACTGAACATTTTGAAAATTGTAGGAAAGATTCTGTCACAGTTATATTATGAAGAGAGTCGACAAATTAATTTAATTAATACATAAAGTCAAGACAGCCAAAGAGGAGTAACAACATAAGTGATTTGACAAAACTGATACAAATTTAAATACCTGTTGATACTAAATGAACACTCAAATAGCAAAAGGATATCTTGCAAAAAGACAATATGACACAAATGTGCAACACAAACAACTTGACTGTAGGCAAATGAGTGGAGGTGTTGCGGGGTTTGAACAAGCCACCCTTCAGACCTAAAATATTGATCTAGTTTCTATGCTGTTATGGTAAAAAAGGCCCCCATTTGAGATAAAGACCAACACTTTTAAAATTGCTGGCTACAGGTCTGTTTAACTTTTAAATTGACAATAAATGAACCCAAATTAGATTTTGATACACTTACAGGTACCCTTGTGGTGTTGTGTAATATGTCACAGAGCTCACAGTGACCACAACTACCAACATACAGATAGTGACTGGAACAAACACCATGATCACGTGCTTGGCGCCATATTTCAAGGTCTCTTCTTCCTCCTCTGTGTCGGAGTCTTCTGTTCTTCGAGCAGCTCTCCTCTCTGCCTCACCACTAGTTGGCCTGTCAGTGGTATCTGCATGATCCTGTAAGTATCATTGTATCATAATTTAAGAATTTGTGTGAAGTCAATAAAAACTTTGCTTATCAGAAATATTATATTTTTCCTTGTCATTTTATTGTTTTATTGACAGTTCTTAAAATAATTTAGATGTTTTGTAAGACGCAATGATATTTTAATGAAATTTATCACTTATTATATTATTATTATTGTTATTACTATCATTATTATCTACAACTATTTTTCACTTTCAGTTTTCAACCCTGTAAATCCTCCCAAATACTTTCCTCCACGTTTTCTTTTTGCCTTATCAGGAAAACAAATGATGTCACCAACAGGAAACATGCCAAGTTTCAAGTTAAAAATAACATTCATGTCCTTTTCCACAAAGCGTAATACTTTCTATTTAGACCTTATTTCTTGTCCATACTGAACACAGAAATACCTGCACAGAGCTGCTCCTTAACCTGGCAGCATCCCTGGGTAACACTTCCGTTTGGGTCGACATCAGTTTACTTCTTTCATCAAAGCTGTCTTCTTCGTCACTCATGAATTCCTCAGAGTTTTCAGTTACTAGAGATGTTAAAGAAAGTTCTCCTTAAGAAATAAAAAGAAAAAAGTTTCAGCTTTATCACTTGATTTCTGTAAGACTCAAACTAAAATACTAAGCCAACCAAGTGCATCTTGATATTGATGTTTCAAGATTGCATACTGGTAAGTGTGGAAGAACTACCTAGGTAGAGGCAACACCTAGGCACTGGATTTTTTTCCTGAAATTTCAAAGAAATATGCAAAGCTGTGACAATGTTCGTCTGAATAATTATGCTCTTGCACTTTCAATTGCAGTTTATTATATTTGCTTTAGAGTTCGACTCTGAACTTGATAATCTTATCTAACATTCACCGACAAGACTTGGTGTCGCCAAGTCCAAAAAGTGTCATTTTAAACCCTTATCTCTCACTTTTTACACTATAATTAATATGCAATAAGCAAATAAAAGAGCAAGAGTGTGATAAATTTGGACAAACCGAGGATTTGGAAAGAGTGACTCATTCGGGTGGAAGAATGAAGTAGTTTTCATATCCCGACTAGAATCGTTAACTCACACCATCAAGTTTCGAAATATAAGTGTGGTGTTATAATGTTTTTGTACCACACCAATCAAACACTGTCGGCTAATACAAAACAATCCACGCGATTTCTGGGGATTTTCAATACTTCCTTAATTGACACTGCTCAGCATCCGTCAAGTCGCTTTTGTTGTAAACAAAGGCAATGACTCTCTACTTGTTCAACTTAGATAAAACAGTTAACTATCGATTAACATTTACGATCAATCTTGCTATTCGCTCTACAAACTTTTCGTTTTGTTCGATCTGTACTTACAAGGGAATTTCTCTTCAAACCTAACACAACCGATGCTCGTTCTTTGCACCGTGAATGTGTCCAAGATGGCAACCGATTCACTTCCGCTTACGTCACTCCTAGGAATAACTACTCCTTGTCCCCGCCAGTAAATCCTCTTACAGGTGAATACCCCCCCCCCCCCCCCCCCCAAAAAAG
>NW_019775791.1:66781-198296 GCF_001039355.2 Lingula anatina
CATGATTATATATATATATATATATATATATATATATATATATATATATATATATATATATTATCCTATATGACGGATTTGCGGACTTACTGTGCCAATTTCTGAAGGGAGAATAAGGCAGACAGTAGTAAACTGAGTAATGAAAAGAGCACTGAAGGAGGCCCTCTGGTGAAGACTGGACTTAATTGAATTTTAAATCTTTTTACTGATGCAGTTTGTATTTTGATATTCTGATATGGTGCATGCTTTTTTAAAAGTTTTTTTTTAAACTACTTCACCCCAGTCACAATAGGCCTAATGGAATTAATTATAACATTTTATTTAGGGTCTCTGTATATGAATATTTTTTTATACACAATAACCTGTAAACGACTTCTCTGCTACTGTACGACATACTGACCCCAGCCGTGACCCGTAGCTACCCTCTACCAGGGCGACAAATTGATTTTTTACAAGATATTCACAGATAATGTCTTTAGATAAATAGACAGTCATTTCATGCTTTTTCAAGATTTCCCTGTAATATCTGCCAACCTGTTAGTGGGTAACCCTTAGCCGACATTTCATATACAGGATTGTAGGGGCCTACAGAGTGAAAAAACCAAAATTCGTTTCAGAGAATATTTAAGTCTTTTTGGCCATTTTATTTTAATTAAGATATTAGTGGCGGATTTAGGGAGGGGGGGGGGGTCAGGGGGGTCCTGTCAATCCTAAAAACTGGACCCCCCTTCTAGATAATAATCCTGGAACCGCCCCTGATTGTTTTGATTCGTGACAGCAAAATCAATGCTAGCGGATGTTGGAAGCTAAAAACTTATTAATTATATATAAGGAGCGAATTAAGTGCATGGGTTTTGCTTGTGTTTTCAATACATTTTCAAATTTAAAGCCCTAGTCAACTTTACCCATTCAATTCAAGACTGTAATTTTGCAGAATTTCAGGGAAAATACGCAGAATATCCGTGGATAACTTTTTAAAAAGTTATTTTCGTTGTCGCACTTCACTCGCTAGTCTGCCATTATTCATGACCCACACTCTCCTCCACATTTCCAAAAATCTCGCTAAATATTCTTTCGCGACTTTGGGCTCTTCTGTGTTTCTTCTGTATACATTGCCTCATCGATGTATTTTATTATCTGTTTCAAGTTTTTTCAGAAATATCTGTTTTTCGCTTTTAATGCATTTTAAACAAATGCTCCCCCCCCTAGATAGAGGAAGGAAAACGGGCCAACAAACAAACAAATTTTAAAAAAGCATAATGTCAAGCCAGTGACCCAATTTGAACTTTAAAAAATAGGTGTGCAACACGCTAACAGGTAGCCTACTTTCAACGAGCTGAAAAAAAAATCACAAGGTATAGCGAAATGCATATCTTTCATTTCTAAGAAAGTGATACCCATTTGGCGTGTGGCAATAAATGAGAACCAGGAATGTGTGACGCCCCACACATCGGGTAATTCATTCATAGAACAACATGTAAGTTATGGTCTACATAAAAAAATACCGTCTGAGGTTAATAGCATCGATCGCTACACAACATCGCCACCTTTTGGCAAACAAATACACTGAAAATTCTTATTCATACTCAGGCAATGTCATGTCAAGGTCTTTCTAAGCATTTATATTCACAGCGGCGTTATAGAGGGTTTTGTACGCTCTCCAATGAAAGGAATCATTACCTCTTACTGCGTGTGTTGACATGATGTTTTAGAGGGCAAGGAAGGTGATTTGGTAACAGAGTCCTCCAATTACATTAGCCGTCATACGACGCGTCAAAGCTCCGTGAAGGTGACCCCATTCCCTCAGATCTGTCCAAATAGTCGCATACGGTAAGTCGGCATGGTCTAGAAATGTCAAAATGGTTTGGTAAAATTTGTACTAAGTGATCCAACACGGGCGTTCAGGTGGTATTTATGACGTATTGACGTTCAATAGATAACACTTAATCTTATCTTATCAAAGAGGTAATAGTGGAAAAGCCGATGTGATCGGTAGCGCATCAGAAATTGTAATTAGGCCCTATTGGTATTATTTAAATATTATTACCATCGTATTTCTTGCTTTTCTTATCATTATCATTGTAATATTTATTATCGTTTTGGGGTGGGGTAGAGGAGAGAATATGCCAGTACCTTCACGTAACTATATATATACAGTGAAACTAGGTTAAAAAAATCAAAAATAACGAAAAAAGGTTATTGACCCATTTTAATCTGGGAAATCCCCAATGGTTCCAAGTACCGGCATACAACACTAAGAAAATTCTAGATTGTTCTGACGGAAAGATTTTATTTCGTGTTTTGAAATCCCTCAGTGTGGGTTATATTAAAATTTTCTCGACCTTTGTTCTAACCTTTTAAGAAAAGCTTCTGGAGAAGGGGAACTTGCGTTATATTTAACATGATATTTAAGAACCCGGAAGCGCCACCGTATTTTTAAGGGCAGGTATACATTTTTAAAGGAAAAAATTCACCCTCTGTAATTCTATATGTGTGTACACGGGTTGTGCACTGGGTCATATACATAGGGTTACAGTTATTACGCAGGTTAGTCATCTCACGTAGGCGGGTTTTGGTGGTTGAGAAAAAATCGTTGGTCATGTTATAAATCAAAAGAAATCAATACTATCATAACCTGCAAGATGGTAAGGTTGACTAGCGAACGTTGTTGATAATGGCAGCATTTTATGAAATGACTTTTACTAGGAACAAAGCTACTGTATATAAACTAAGAAATGCGGTCATCAAATGCTAGCGGGACAAATGTGCCGGAAACCGCCCTAAAATGACATCATTTTAAGCATGAATGATTCAACAAAAAACTAAAATGTGGAAGATATTTATCGATTGAGATACAGATTGAACACGAAGGTCACATTTATCTCTTTCATTACTTTTTCATTTGCTGCTAATGCCGGTGGAGGTTCTTGTTTCCTCATTTCTGGTTCTGTGATGGAAATACAATTCCTCAAATAATGATAGTTGATGCTTAATTTTTACTTAATTATGCGATCTCTCGTTTGACTGCCTGCAAAGAAAGAGATTTTTTATTGTTATTGTGATAATGGTGTGCATAGTTTAAGTATGGACGGACGGATAGGTGGATGGATAATACTTTTTAAGACCTGGGATTGGTAACAAGACAAGATTTAATATAATAATAATAACACGATAAAATAATTAAAATGATTGCAAGAACATCATCGTGAATTCTAAAATAAAGCGCTTTAAGATTTTGCAATATGTTATTGTGAAAGTTTCCTTGAGATAAGATAAATTGTTATTGAAGAAACAATTTTCTTATCTTGCGGCATTAATATCCCTGTAGAACGTGGGACTTAATCGCTGGGGTGATTGAGTGCTTTTCCTCAATTTCTCCAACAAATGACAAAAGATTAAGTGGGGTTATTGAAGTGTTTCTTTGGAGCACGTTGAGATGATGAATTAGTCATCAATTCCTTAATTGCTTGTCGAATTATCTACCACGGTAAGCCTAGGCCTGCTACAGATGTATACTGGTGTCGTAGGTAGCAGTGAAATGGCAGTATTACTGTTCTATTAAGTCGTGTAAGAGCTCGAGAAAAAACTTACTTAGTAATCGTGCGTATGCCACTTGTGTGTGTGTGAATTGTTATCTTTAAAAAATATGAGATTAAAGTATAAGAATCTCTATAGATATATATATAGGTTATCACCCCCTCCCCTTCCCCGCTACCCACCCCAAGGCTGACTGAGATATAGTTTAACCACACGTAGTAGATAAAATGCCTGGCATTCGATTCCAGCCTCACGATTCCTTAATTTTTCTCTAAACTATTTATTCCACTTATAATCCATTCACTCTTATCGTTGGTACTTGTGCTTACTTTTTCTACTTGTATTTGGAGTGTAAACCGCACCTTTATTATAGACAAACAATATAATCGCCATTGCGAAATTTTAACAAGCGTGCACTCCCCGGTGTCATTTCTGATATATCCCCAGCATGTACTATGCCTCTTCTGAATTCTAATAGACAGTAATGTTCGAAAGAGTTCAAAAGTAGTAGACAGTAAGTTGAGGAGTCGGGTCACAATGAACAATTATTGGCCTACTTTTTGTTTCCGCTTTTTATTGAGTATTATAAGATGTCACAATGACAGTTTAACCTTGAAGTAAAAAAATCCAAGACAGTCCACTAAACATCCTTTTTTTTTCGGTTGGCTTTTAAGGTGCTCGCCACCAGGTCGGTGAACCCACATGCCTTCGCGCACGTCGTCAAGTGCATTTCTATATTGAGAAAAAGTAGACTAAACGCAGCCAAGCCAAACGTCAGATGTTAAGCCATGAGCGTCAAAGCAAGCACACCGGACCATGCGGATGAGATGGAGGTTGAACTAAGGACTGGAGACTCGGAAGAAGAAGAAAAGGTAAGTTAATATGATCTAATATGGATTGTAACCCCGTTAGAACTGTATATTGATGAGATTAAAATAATTTCTGTACTTTTAACTGGGCGGGTAATGTTTATTGTACGAACGTCACGAATCTTAACATGCCCTTTTGAATAGATATGATATGTCATATCAATTATTAAAACGGGAAATGTTTCTGGTAATTATTTATCTAAATTTACCTTTTAAGGACAACGTTTTCAGGATATGTCTGTATAACCATGTCGCATATTTTAATCTTTGACAATAAAATTGTAATTTTATACTTTTAAATAGTTTTCAGACCTATGACAGAACATTTATTTTTCGTCAGATATCCATTCCATATTCCTTTAAATCAACTATCTATCATTATTGTTACCTACGTGGTACACTCGTGACACGTGTAGACAACGAACNACAGGTCATAGGTATTGAGAAGGAGACGTAAAAGACATTTGTTCTCTTCATTGTGAATGTCAGTATTCGCAAATCGAGAGAAGCAGCACGTGGATGTGCTACCTGACATGACCCAGTTTTAAGGTGAAATATGTGCCCCGCCATGGTAACGTAACCACGAGAGCCACAGCTCAACGCGTGATCAGCTGGCTGGTACGTGTTTTACGGCATCTCGTCGGGTACATTTATTACCGCAAACGTGCGTTTTTTACGTTAGCATGTGGGCTTTATTTAGCAGTATATCTTGGTTTTTTTAGTATCATACAATCCTTAATTCCCACTCATCCTGCGGGTTTAATGTGTCTGATAAAAGGAGTACGTTTGAGACCACATTGTTGAAAGCTGAAGGAGTGTCTTGCATTTCATTATCACACTATTATTATTATTATTATTATTTTCTTTTCCTGGAATACTTTTTTAAAATGAAATAATCTATCATCTTAACGCTCTTTAAATGCAGATTTAAATTAAAATTTACTGTCTGAATGCATATATTGCGTTTCTTCTTTTGTAACAAAATGAAGCGAGTTTTGTGGTTGTCTAGCAGTATGACTTCAATTCATAGATGATCAGCAATAATAAAGCTTCATTTGTTTATATTCAAAGACATTTGCCCCTATACCTCTAGATATACTATGTTTAAAATGTTAAGTTTCAATGGAAACAAACAAAAAACGGAAATGTGGGAGCAAGCACTGAGTCATACAGCGACAAAAGGTGATAAAGGCACAGCGGAATTTTTTTAAATCAAGATTTATATGTTGCTGATGATCATCACATGGCTTAGACATGCCCTTCATGAGACAGATAAACTGAAATTACTTTATTCAAAAACTCGTAACCCGAGGTTACCCTTGCAGACTTATAATGGTAATAGACGGTGATGAAATATTGTCTCGACCACAGAGATCCAAGAATGACCTGAAAGACGCGTTTTCGTAATGCCTTTGGTGATGAATAAAGTTACGTGGAGATAGACAAAGAGCGTGAAGTATGGAAGGCAAGATTGAACTCTATGACATGTAATATTTCATGGCAATGAGGGAAACCATTTGCCTTGGATAAATGCAAATTTTCACTTATTTTTCAAGGTTATTTTAAGTCTCGTAAACCAATTAAGCTCGAGCATACTGTACAAACCCACAGTTTAAGATAGCTCTTATTTATTTGTCTGGATTTTTTTAAAAAGCAATTTATTTTGGGTAAGATAATTAATACAGTTTTCTATATTGCATGCACTTATGAACCGTTAAGCTTAGGCTTACCCAGGAAAGATATATATATGTATACTATTTCAACACTTGCGGTTTTTCCTGTTGTTCATGATATTCAGGTTAAGCTCAAAGTTTGCGCAAGAGAATGCGTGCTATGAATGGTTCTTGCACAACCTCTTTTAGACATGTTAGAAACACTTTGTTAACCGTTACTGACACTTGCTCTTCGCCAGGTATCTTCCCAGTCGCTCTCCAGCTGTTACAAAAGTTGATGAAAATGTACTTTCGACCAATTTTGTATCATCTAGAGAGACCAGTGATAGAGAGTATCTGACACTTATTAAGGGTTAAATGACCGGACTTCTATTTATTAGATTGTTTATGTATTCAATTACGTAGGTGGACTTGTTATGTGTTTATTCATTAATTCATTCAATATGGCTTCCTTTCGGTCCCAAGAGACATATGTAAATGCAGTTGGAGAAGTATTGCTACGTACATCAATTTTTGAAAATCGTGTCCTAGTAAAAGCATCAGATATTTGTCGTTGTGATGAGCAGCAAGGCGTATTGATAAGTCGTGTAGTAACAATCGTGTGGGTGAATTTCCTACATTTATGCTACATTAGCAATCAGGAAGAACAAAAGGAAAAAAACGTATAACGCAAATCAATGCTAAATTGACATCTATGCTCACGGCTTGATGGAATGAGACAAGTGAGAATTATGAGGAGTTTGGATAAAATACATCTTCAGTGAGATGAATGTTACAGAAATACCCAGAAGAGTATCTCTCATTATCTTATCTAAAGAATAACAGATACCCTAGTAATGGTTCTAGAATCAGTTGACGGAGTATCGATCACTAAAATCTTCCTAGATCGTTACACTGCATTAACTACTGCTGAAGCGCCGCCAGCTAGATATACCTGGGCATTTTTTTTAAAGAGGGCTTCGTACTTTTTTCAATTCCACAACATGCATTGATTTAACAAGCGCCACAAACACATAAATCAGTTCCGCAAGATGTTTTTTTTTTCAAATTGCCGATACCGTATGCACTGCAGACTTGAGAATCTTGCATTTACATTGAATTTCTAATTGCCTAACTGACCGAGTATGTAAATGAGACCTGTGCCATCCTTTATAACGCTTTCAAGATTGAGAACACACGCCTTTAGCGATAGAAAATAAAGGCGTAGACTAATTCGATTTGGTCGTCGAAGATATCACTGCCACATAGATTTGATTTGCCTAGTCAAATCACAGAGCATCAATTGACACTTCCTGTGTTTAAAAGGTTAATTAGCATTATAGTCCATGTTGCTTAGCTGTATTGCTAAATTAATTTTCTGTGTTAAAAAGGTTAATTAACGTTAGCTTCCATGTTGGTTAGTTGTCTTGCTAATTTTTTTTTTTTTTTTTCGTTTTTAATTTACCACTGCAAACTGTTTTCCTTGAGTTGCAAAATCATTGTCTGTTGAGTTTCAGAACCAGCTTTTACGTTTTCAAATTTCCAGTTATGCCCGCTTGTCACACCCGAACTTGGCAAAATTTGATCGAGGTTTTTGCGCTAATCACATATGTTACACGGGTCTGTAACCTACGCAACACACCCTTCCACCTGTTCTGCGAGCCCACGATGTCCTAATGAGTGGGTGCGCGGCTGTTCTTGTTGCGGTAAATTTTCACAAAACTTACTGCTGTCGGCCAGAGTTCGATAAGCGTGCGCATTTGAAAGGATGAGCATCAAGAAGCTGAAACTCATTAGACAGAAAGTTCAAGTAGTATAGAGCACAATGCCCGTTTATTGAATTACTGCACAGCATCTCTTGGACTGCGATTTAGAAGAGTATCGGTAAATTTTGCTTTGACAACAACAGGAGTGGTCTGTACTTTACCTGAAGGAATGGTTTATGAACGATTGCAAACCCTCATTTT
Source organism: Lingula anatina (assembly GCF_001039355.2). The sequence continues at coordinate 74,807 of NW_019775791.1, forward strand.
CTACCAAGTAGGTCAGTTCCCCGCTCCCCCAACCACCACCTCTTAAAACTAGCTTCTAACTCACCTGCACTGAGCTGTGAAACCACAAGTTCTTTTGTTTTTTTTTTACATCAAGGTTGTTCTCTAAAAAAATTTACAAATCTGAGTTTGCATGAAACTGGATAATTGTCGGAAATTCTTCGACTTTTTTTAGTTTGCGTTTTGTAAAATGAACCAGGTATACGTAACAGACGTAATGTCTTTCAAATATTTTTTCCCAAATGTAGTTTTGACACTTTGAATAAATGAAAAGGGTTGTGTGTCCGTTATTCGAGAGCATTACATCTTGCAGTCTCTTGTACATTTACTAGTACTGTTATCAACACAAATTCCCTCCTGTTTCAAACGCTCGGCAAGGTGCGCATTTGCCTTCTACCCAGGCGGTACAGATCATTTAAGGTTAGGAAATTAATTTTCTCTCTCTGTTTTTCTTGTGCTCGGTTAGGCACCACCGGGAGTGCAATTTTAAAAAGTACCAATTCACTTCTGGAACACTGGCAAAACGATGAGAAAAAAGTGTTGTATTACAGAAATGCCACCATTGTATTATAATTATGGCTTTCGAGGAACCACATGAGAAGTCCAGCACACGAGCGGAGTTTTCCCTTGAGTCAGGAAAACGAAGCTGGTTCAAGGTGATCCTTGTTGTAAAGGTCATGTTATTTGTACTCAGTACTTACAGTAACTATGTAGATTTTCTAGACTTATCATCTGTATCATTTTTAAGCCCCGGTTGGTTGCATTTCTATTAAGCCAATGATTTCGATCATTCAAGAGAAGCAGTTTTGACAAGCTTAAAACATCGTCTAGTCTTGATTGATGTATTGAACAATTCTAAACGTGTTATGGACCTGTTCTTGTGCTGGATAGTTTTCCTAAAAACAGTTGCTAACTGAGTTTAATAAATAAACACCATGCTATGTGCATTAAACAACAGGCTGTTTCAAAAAAAAAAAAAATACCCTTATATATTGATTAATATCTATGTGAAACGAAGCTGAAAGAGAGAATAACAGTTTTAAAATATCAATAACTGGATTGCAGATCTTTCTGTAAAACGGCAATCTAGAGGAAATTGAATTGTGTACGATATGCCACTGAATAGCCTGGAGCATATGAAGGGGAGGACCGATTTCTGCGCAAATGATGTCAGAACCTGACCGAAAAAAATCACTGAATCTCAATAAGTTGATGGCGGATGGTTACTGTAAAACAATTAGCGAAGGGGAATTGAATTGTATGCAATATGCCAATAAATTCCCAGGGGCTTGTGAAAAAATGACCATTTTTGAAAATGCTCCATAAATATTTATGCTCTTCGCTAATTCATGCCATCTTTGTAGTTATTAGTGTGATCGTGAAGATGAAGCGAGAAAGAAAACTGGTTGAAGAGGGGGGGGGGGGTCAGGATTTAACATGGTATGGGCATAGAATTCTTTTTAGATCAAGTTTCCAAGCGAAAAAATCATGTAAGAAAGCCTGAAGAAGAGGACCATGTGCAAATGGAGACTAAAATTCATTAACCGCACGGTATCGTGTTTCCTCATGGTCTTTGAGACAAACTTTACCTATCTATTTTTGTGTCGCCCCCTACTTTTTCTCGTTTATATGAATTCGATTGCAGATTTATCTTCCAGTTCGTCCCAAACAAATGATTTCAACAAAAAAAGATGTCGATATATGACAGTTTTACACAAATCATTATAAATTTCAGCAGTCGAAAACATGCTGCCAGAAGATCCGCAGTCAACCTATTGGTCGTGTCATTGTCCTGTTAGCCTCCTTCTCTACGATGGTCATCATAGGGGGCATGGTATACAACGTAGGGATGTTATATGTCGTCTTTCTGGACCAGTTTAAGGCGGATAGAGCAACGACGGCATGGATTGGGTCGCTTCAGTTTGGAATGTTGAATGTGGCAGGTAAGGCAGTAGTAGGTGTTGCCGTATTACGGCTTGTTTGCTTTTTGATAAATTATCAGATAAATTTTAGATAAATGTATCCTTCTAATAAAGCTTTTAACATGGTTCTGTTTCATTTTTAAGAGTACTTTTGTGTATTGCTCATTTTGTTTTGCTTATTTTGTTTGGCCAGAGACGTACTGCAATACCTGCACATCCTTTTGTGGTATCCGAACGTGCGCGCAAATGTAGGGCTTCGCCAAGTTATTTGATTGATCCTAGTTGGTTTTCAGTTGAGGGCCGCCAGCAAAGAGAAAAACACAAATTCAACAAAAATATTCCCTGTGGCGCCGTTGTAATACTATTGTAATGAATAATTTAAAAATACACAGACAATAATGCAACCCTGGATGGTCTATTTGCAATAACGCAATTCATTTTCAGTGATCGCCTCAAGTAACACAATAACAATATATTGCCTAGGTATCAAATACGTTGTAGCTTGCAACCTGTTTTAACAATAAAAATTATGATGATGTAAAATGCCTCCTTTTTGCTAAGGGCAACTTCTTGCTGCAAAATACCCCATGAAAACTATAATGAAATTCAAATGTTTGCGAAAATTCATATGCATGCAGAAGTTATGGTATGGACATCTTTCTCTAAGTTGGCATTAATTGGATACAAGTATGTATCTATTAGGATAACTGACAAGATATTTAGACTAAATTACCTCACCTTTCAGCTATACAGGGTACACAAAAGCCATGATATGCTAAGGTCGTATTCTAAAGGACCAATAAACAGTCATCTAAATTTAAAAAAGAATAATAATATCATTAATTAATAGGTATATAAAATTTAAAAAGTAACTTTTTGAAACAAAATCAAAATCAGAAGGACAGGGATAACTTCTTTCACAGGCTGTGTTCGTTTATCTAAAATCAATTTACTTTTTTTTATACTTTGCATGGAGTTCGCGGAGAAGACAAGTGGCTGATTCTACTGTCTACAGTAAATAACATAAATCTATCAGCAATTACATAAAGCAAATACTGAAGTTCATTGTTCCAAAGTTTTTTTTTAATGTATTTTGCCATGTCATGTATTTTTTATATTTTTAATATTTTAGGTCCAGTTGCTGGGGTAATCTCTCAAAAATTCAGCTGCAGGTTCAGCGTGATAATAGGTGGACTACTGGTATCAACAGGGTTGGTTGTAAGTGCTTTTGCCACCAGTGTCTATTACCTAATAGCTTCATGTGGACTATTAGTAGGTAAGTGATGCTTTTAGCAGATGAGATTTTGCAAGTGGATCCTGTTTGTAAGACTTGCCCTGATGGTTTTAGCAATTCATCACCACCGCATATTGAGTAAAGTGTCAGGCAACTGAGCAATTTTCTATATGAGAAATGGCAATAAAGGGATTTTCTTACAAAAACATACAAAATAATTGAAGACAACTTATTTTGTTGCCATGGTTTTAGGAATATTAGCAACAGCAGACACAATATTTATTTCTCGTTGCCATTAATTCAATAGTGTTGCTCATATCCTTGCAAAGTTAGTGAAAGAATTAATACACAAGGATATGGTTATTGCCATGATACAAAAAGAAGCAACACTCAATTATGGGCTGGCATGGCATGATATATTACAATACAGTCTTGGGATGGAATTAATGAAAAGCATAGAAAGCAATGCATATTTGAACTGAAGTCCGTACACTTTATCTTATCCATACCGTGCTTCAGCATAAAATGCCATAAACAGTTTGTATCCAAATTGCTGTAAAGTAAGCACTTTACCTCAAGTGATCACATTATCCATGGTGTTTTACCTAAAAAAACATGGACTTTGGTGAATGTAATTAGCACTGGCATTTTTGAAAAAGACACCAGGTAGATAAAACTGTTTCAAATACAGATTTTTCATTAGCACTGGCATATACGATACTTCTTCAGTAAATTGCCTGTTTAAAGCAATCCTCTTTTTCACATTTCATTTCACAAGATACATTTCAAGACACTCAAGAATATTTTCCAATCTATTTCAGGTATTGGCTATGGTCTGTCATACTCTCCCTCCGTTGTTATGGTTGGACTGTTATTTGCCAGACGCAGGATCCTAGCAACAGCATTTGCCGTGGCAGGGATGAGCATCGGGCAGCTTTCTTACCCCTTCCTTATCGAGAATTTAGTGCATAAATTTGGCTGGAGGGGTGCATTGCTCCTTATGGGAGGCATTGCACTACACATCGTATTGTTTGGGTTTCTTATGAGTCCTACAATTGCCTATGCAGGACGCAGCACTACCAAGAAGGGACCACCACCAACACATAAAAAACAAATGGTCACAGATCCAGGGATTCTTTGTAACCCTCACTTTGACATCTATGTATTCAGTCTGTTTTTATTTGCTTTTGGACTGTCAATTGTGTCAGTCCATCTCCCTGCCCTTGGGAATGAGATTCATTTGAATGCAGATCAGAGAGCAAGACTCATGTCATTTATGGGCATGGCAAACCTCCTGGGGCGTATTATCCTCGGGATAATAGGTAACAGTGGAAAAGTAGGCGTGGTGCTTCTTCACTGTATCACCTGTGGTTTCTCTGGACTTGTGATGGTGTTCTATTCACAGTGTCATTCCTTTACAGCATTGGTGCTCACATCCATGGCCTATGGATTGTTTAGCTGTGGATTTGCTCTCTTTTTATCTCTCGTTGCCATCGAATTGCTAGGTCTGAGAAATATTGCCTTTGGTCTGGGAATTGCAATGATGGGAGTGGGATTTGGACTCTTCACGGGTGCACCTACTGGAGGTAAAAATAAAATTTTATTCAGTTTTTTTTTAATTCACTGCCAAGTGTATCTTACATTTAAACACGTGCAGTTGAACCGTCAAAATATATTTGACAAATAAATAGGTATCCTATAATGATTGAATTGATAAGATATTTTCCCATATGTCAAGAAACTGAGTATAGTAAGTAAAGAGGATGACATTTTTACTTATATACCTATCTGGCCTGTGCATAAAGAAAGTACATTCAGGAAAACATGTGGATAAGAAAAAAACCTTGAGTTAATTGATGAGCAGGACTACTGCTTAGGCGAGGTGATAAAAATTGACTAGCAGGATGAAACACTTTCCGGTGTGATATCCAGGACTATTACTGTCAGCCTAAATGTCATGATAGTGCTGCGAAGAAATCAATTAGATAACAAACAGATGGGTTATTTCTGAAGTAAAGGTCACAAAATGTAAGAGATGATTTAATTCAATCATCTCTTTTTCATCAATTTCTCAGAGGCACACGTCTGTGATTTTTCTGCAGGTGTATTATTTCATACATCAATTTAGTATAGTTAAATTGCAATATTATTATATTTCTACAATCAATTTTGGATATTTACACAAATCAGGAAGATGTTTTTTATGATAATCACTTATTATCCAGGGCATATCATCCCAAATGCATTAATAAGTTAGTTATTGTTAGTCAAAACGGAGGTGACCTATTAATAACACATGTAAATCAGGTGTGTTATTTCTTACATTATTTTGCGATTATCATTTTCTTTCTTTATGCATTTAATCATATTTGTTTAGCTGCATGATCAGGCAAGAATAAAACACATTTCATGATAGGTTTATAGTAGTAAGTTAATATAGTTGCTTTAAATCAAAACACAGACGACCTACGAAATGTAAAAGCAATATTTCAGGCTGGAAAGTAACTTCTAAAAAGAAAACGTAGCTCGTGTCTATACATTTCATCGTTTTGCCCAAGCTGCTGAATTTGTCTTTGTCCTATGATTTATAAATCAAGAAAAAGAATGTTTTTTTTCTTTGTACATAAAGAGCAGAAAGCCCAGGTTTTCAACATGTGTTAGCTTAAAGAGCCTTTTTTTCTGAATAAAACCAACCCATGACCCTACTCTTTTTATATAAAAATAAATACATTTCAGAGTTTGCCTTAGAACAAAACATAATTCAGCATTGTTTTATTTTCAGGATGGCTTTTTGATTTATCTGGTAGCTATAATGTTCCATTCTATGTTGGTGGGGCCATCGTCATCTGCAGTGGACTAATAATGTTACCATCCTGGCGATTATATGTCCATCCAGCAGAACATGATAAAATTACCATGAAAGATGATGAAGAAGATGAAGAGGATGAAGGAGAAGAAGAAGAAGATGAAGAAAAGAATATTCAAAGTTCAGAGAGTCCTGTTACAGAAGAAATCCCACTTAACCCAGTAGAATCAGAAAACGAAGTTATTAAAGATGATAATGAGAAGCAAAATGAAGAAATACAGTAAGTTCAGGTTAATACAGATTAATTAATTTTTTAAAACTTTTAATTATTTGTCATTATATTTTATTTACTTTATTAAAAGTTATTTCAAGTGATTCTAAAAATTACTTTAAAAGTTACCATATGGCATTTAAGACCTGTGTTAAAGACCTTAAGCTTGTTTGAAGTACATTCAAAAGTCACATCGCTCCAGGGAAATCCCTCAAAATGTGCACCGGAAATTAGAAAATCAAAAAGAAATAGGGCAAAATTTGCAGCTGTAGAGCTTAACAAAACAGCTACATGTAATATATATTGCTCTTTAGTTGTTTTCTTTTCAAGCGGACAGATTTAGGCAAAACACAATTCTAATGAATCTGTTTCTAGGAAAAAAGTTAGTATTTGTGTTTTACTGTAGGAATGGCGAGCTTCCAACGAACAAAGCAGCAGTTTAACTTCACTTGTGGCAGCAACCTAACACAGCGGGATGCAAAAATCCAATTACAGACAGATTCCAGGAAATGTCAGACTCAGCTTAGTTCTGCAGTGATATTGATGGATGCAAGGGGATTTAATAATGACAAAAAAAGACTGTATCATCTGCAGAGACATGAAGCAAAAGGGTGAAATTCCTGTTACTTACAGCACTTGTTACACTGTCGTTACAATATTGGTGCTTTTAATTTACACTTTGTAGTCACATTTTATTTGGAAGTATGAAATAAATGAATTTCCACCTAGATAAGCATGTCGACTAACATGATAATTAGAACTGCACAAACATGAACATTAGCCTATCGATGGCTGAATGGATAAATCACGTCTGGTACACAGGTCATTTAACTGCTTGTTTAAAACACAGATCAAAAAGCTGTGTCCAAATGTGAAACCCCATCTCAGCTGTTATCTGAAATATGAACAGCATCCTTGATGGCTAATTGGGGTAAATATTGACCTTCAAAATACCAATCAATGCACAGAAAATTAAGTTGATATGGTGATATTCTGTATTGGCAAAACAAATTGTGTGATTTAGAAGATATTCAACTTAACATCACTATGCTGTTTATGCAGATCAATTTCACTATGCACGATTGCAAACTAATGTAGAGAACAGTTGTAATTGTGCTTCTATGTGTGGATATACAGAAAGTGTTTTAACTAATTATAAATGACTTGACTTTTATGTACCAGTACTGTTCCTAAAATATGTATCTTTAAGGGATAACAACCGTTCGTAAGATATCCATATTTCACAATAAATACATTGTAATTGACTCAGAAATATAATAAATTCTATTTTACCACCCAAACACAATTATTCTGAAATTTGTGCTTGCCATCACATCGCGTGACTTCCATAGATGGCTTCACTCTGTAAAAATCTCTAAAGAGAATATTACAAAAAAAACCAAACTTTTTAGAAAAAAAAAAAAAAAAACATGGACTAACTTTGAATGTGGGAATGGATTCATTTACCATTGGTAAGTATGGGAAAATTGTCCCTTACCCCAGGAAAATCCATTTTTTTGGCCAAAATGAACAGTTGTTATCCCTTTAATATTGAATTATAAGATGCATGGAAGAGTCACTGCAACTGGTTGTAATCCTAGTAGGGTAGCTGCTTTTGAAAACTTTAGTAAAGGGAAAAAGATTAATTCATCATTAAGGTAAGATAATAGCTTTTAAATGTGTAATGTTTTCTGCATTACTTTTTGAATTGTATTTTATATAGAAATGCTGTGGGCTTTTCTCATACAAACACTGTTTTATCAAGTAGCCTTTCTAAACTTTAATTTTGCACATACAGTCCTCATACTTTGACAGGCCAACAAAGCTATTTTTTATTAATCCTGAGTAAGAATACAGCTATGTTATTGATCAAAGCTGATAAGCACTAAAACATTTCTAAAAGGCAGATTTGATAGTCCGATCCCCAAACCTAGTCTACAGCTAGGTTAAGCCATTATGGGCACTTGCCCCATCTGACATTTCCAGGGTGAATCATGTTATCAGCCTGTCCCAAGGGGTCTGGCACATATCCCCTCAAGCCACCCCTTCCAGGGAGTAATTGTGCCTAATCTTTTTTCAACCTTTGGCCTTTGGACCTGGTAACAGTAAATAAATAGCACAGTAATATCTCATCCAAGATCACACTCGTTTGACATTTCTAGTCACTGAACTATGCAAAAAGGTATAATTTCACCCCACCCATTTTTTCAGCAGTTACATTATCATTTAATGTACATTATACTTGTATTGACACACACTTTGTACTTTATCTCCTCTACCTCTCCTTTCATGCTATTAGCGCTTTTGTGTTCCATGTATTAAATAGATATTGCTTATTGCATCAGTCTTAATTGACAAACAAACAAACAAAAAATTAAACAGCTTTATTTTATATCCATAATCTTATATACATATATTGCTTACCAACTGTCTACCATATAGATGGCATTCAAAAACCGATGCATCCTATAGAAATGAGATTACATCAGAGGGAGCAATAACATCACAATTTTTTATGCCTTAGATCTGTATTTTTTATGCCTTAGAACCATACATTTATGGGAACTTCAGTCTTTCTTTATTTTCAAACTGCCTTGTCTTTTCTTCGTTTTTACAAATATTTTACTAGTATATAACACTATGTCATAATACATCTGTGCACTTTTGAGCACAAAATGTGAAAAAGTTAGTAAGTGTTGTGCCAGAAATTAATTTACATTTACTATTTGATAGCCGTTTTCTATTATGTATAGAATTATCGAAATCTTGCATTTAAAAATTTAAGTAAAACAAAAGAAAATATTTTGCACAGCATCTTTTCCAGTTGTTTTGTTACATAAAAAAATGTTAGGCCCAACAAATGCAGCTGCAGTGAATTTAATTTAGTGATCTCTGATTAAAAATATTCATATAACCTCTTGGTTGTAGGGGTAACTGCTGCATGGTTACAAAAAAAAAAAAAAAAAAAAAAAAAATCAGTGTTAATATATAAACTCTACGAATGTGTGCATGTTATTTTAAAGCAAATATGTATGGTAAACTAAAAAGCTGCAGACTTGAAAATTGAAACTTAAATGTTTTGCTACAAATATATATACTGTAAATAATTTATACATAAACATCTGACAAAGGTGTTTGGTTGAAGTGAAATGGCTTTTGAGGTTGTTATAGGTGATAATTATTGTTATGGTTTTGATTAAATTATACATGCTTAAATGGTGTCATTTTGTATACAATGTATACACTATTAGATTTCAGAGAGTGCTACTATATTGCACATCTATTTATTCTATTGTTATTGTTGAAAGGTCACTGCTTATATTACATCTTTAAATACTCTTTTGTTGTGATATGCTTAAATATAAACACATCTATCACTATAAATTCCAAGTGAATATATTGTCTATATTTACAAGACAAAAGACGAGAAAGTCCAAGTCTTTACGACTTAAACATTTATATATTGTACTGCTAATCATAATTGGCCTTCATTAAAATGGAATAGTTATATCATGACAGTTATATGTAATCTTTGTTATATTGGTTACTCATTCTCTCTGTATCACCACCAGTTATTATTCTCTATTACACAGATAGATGGCACCAGTGTGAAAGTGTCACTGCCTAAAACAGGTAATCATCCCTACAACATTTATATGCTATACATGTCAGCTGCCATACTTAAAGATGTTATTGTGGGTGTAAGATTATGAAAACATTGTTATCCAGTTCTACACATTTGTATTGTTCTTTGGATATGCTGTGTAAAAAGCAACTTACATCATATTTGCTTCAGTTAAAAATGTAACCATTTTTTTTTTGAAAAAAAAAAGCTTAGCGAATAAAATGTAACCATATATTCACTTATTAATATTTCTTTAAAGTGTTTTTTTTCTTTTCTTTCTGACATTTGAATCTTAACTGATGTTTTAGTTTGAAAATAAATTAATCTGTGCACCCGATTCTGCTTAGTAGTATTAATACTGCCAATATCGAAAGGCAACAAAGAATCTACCTGAAATGGTCAGATTATAATGCACAATACAGCACAATTAAGTGCAACACAGTGCAATACACTAGAAAAAGCAAATCCAGTTGCAAGTAAACACAGGAAGCAGTCATTCCCAACAAGTTCCACTATAATGCGCATAATATAATTAAATAGTCTGACCAAAACGTTGATAATTCATAAACCACCCTAATTCAAATTAACAATTATATTCTTAATCAACAAATTTATGTTAAATCAGCAAAATTTTATTTCATATCTTAAATAGAATAAATGAATCTAGTAATAATCGTAATAGCTGGGGAGTTAAAAAAAAAAAAAAAAAAAAAAAAAAAAGAACGCATTTTTACCTAGGNAAAAAACGAGGCAATTATAATGTATTAAGTACACTGTACATGTACCCTACACGTAGCACTGGCTGTCGTGCATTACAGCCGGTTCAACACTGCAAAATATCATATCATAGACGGGTACAGCTAATGTTTTCTAAGCCATCATACAGGGAACACATAACTTTTAATTGAGATTTTTTGAACTTCAAATAAATTTTGGATTTCCTTCTTAATTTTCGTGTATCATCAGACTCGGAAGCCAGTATTTTAACGTTAGATCTACGTTATTTATTTTTTAAGCCTTCAACAAAGGTATGACTCCTTGCAACGTTGCTTGCAATTTGTATGCAAGTTGCTAAACCTTCAGTTAACTCAATCTTATTTGTAACAACACTGGTAAAATCAAAACATTCACCCTACTACTACTACTACTATACCCACCTCTCACCCCCGCCCCCTAGCACGAAAATTCATGCGTTAGCACTCCTATTGACGATTTTCATATGGACCGTCTGTGCACAGACAGTACAGACATATCAGAACCGTCAATAGGAGTGCTAACGCATGGATTTTCGCGCTACCCCGCCCCCATGCTATTTACTTACTCCTTGACTGGTTTCTAAATACCAAGGCGAAAATTAGTTTTATGTAGACGCATATAATTCACGAGAATAACCAGTAACACATTTATCTTACCAATGATAATCTGTTCAAGTAGTTAAATATGAGAAATATTGATAATATGTCAAGAAAAAAATATACATATCATGTGTCTACATTTCATATTGTATGAAATGCAGGGAACCAGCTCAGATATTTCAGTTTATGAAACTCCATACACTAAAGAGCCCATTATGAACACAAACGAGCCGAAGCATCACGTGAAAATGGGTGATATATGGACTACAGTTCAATGTATGCATATATATATTTGAAATTGCTGTGCCACGGAGGTTTAAGACCTCAGGACCTCTGCCGTCATGGAGCTGAACGAGAGGCCGAGCTGTTATTCTGTCTACGTACTTGTTGTCCTTGTGTTGGTTTTTCTTTTTAACCAACTTGACAGGTACTGTGCAGTATTATTATATAACGTGTCATCTGCCATTAGTATAAGTATAATTTAAATGAAAATGGTTTGTTATTGTAAATAGGTGCTTTTAAGTAACAATCTCAGGGCTTGAGTTTGAATGTCCACTCCTATTTATATTTATTTGCAGTATACTAGTACTTGTAGGCCTGCACGGATTTATCCCCCCTCCCCCTCCCCCAGCCGGCCCCTTTAAACCTTATGTCATATACAGTAAATATACGTGCTTTTAAAATGCGGCATTTAAACATTTAATTTTTAATACATTTAATCTTAGTAATTAACAAATCAATTTAACAAGAAGAGAAAACATTTTATCATACCTGAGAGTTATACAGGTAATATTATCTTTTCCACATCTGTACCGGTAGAAATTAAAATTTAAAGCCAAAACAAAACAAATGTAAAATACTGCATAGTCAAATTTGCACTGGATTTATTAATCACAAATGTCTTTTGGCAAGTTGAAGTGCATACGATGTATGTTTATTTAACCTGATTATGGTACATACTGTCAGTCGATGTACAGTATGTATTCATAGACCTGTACTCTGTACCTGTGATGTCATGTATTAAGCAATAGATGAGTAATTACTAGTACATCAAATCCTTGTCAATATCAAAGTTGTTTAGTAATATAAACAGTGCAAGGTCTGAATCTGTGAAAAGGGTTTTTGAGCAAATTACTGACCCCCCCCCCCCAAGTGATATAAATGATTTGAAATTTGCTGTCTCATGTAAATCTTATTTCTAGAGAATCTATCAGTAGAATAGAAATTATTATTACTCAAGCCATTAGACAAATGTTTAGGCAAATAGGCATGCAATCTAACCTTCATTTGTAACAGTTTGTATCATCCTATCTAAGACACAATTTCATACTCACAGTAAGGCAGTGTTTGAAAAGGCCTAAGAATGTTTAATTAACTTACTTTGACCAACATTTATTGTAATTTAGGTATATTTTGGTCACTACAAATGCCAGTATGGCCCAAGAGCTGAAATATGGGGATAGGGTCTGTATTCCCTCCAATGCCACTGCTATACAGGCCATCCTGGATACACAAGGAGAGAACATAACTCCAGATGCATACTGTGCTAATACACCAGCTCTGTAAGTACTGTAGTTACAAGAACATAATAATATATCTTGAGCTTAGACTAGTTTTAAAACACAACCATTTTTGAGTATAAATTAATTCTGCCAGTCTTGGACTTGTAATGCTCATACACGATATGCATGTGTCTGATGGTTCCAAGTGTCAAGAGATGAACATAACAAATTAAACAGTAATTTAAATATAAGTCTGAGGCTTTGTGTTGAGGCTGTTTGGTAAAAGAGAGGCACCACTATGTTAAAGTTTATGAAATAATCAATGGGTGTTCATGCTTGTCAGTTTGGCATCTGATGACATGTCATGTTCAAAATTTCAGAGAAACAATTTGAAGTCAAGTTAGTAACAAATAACTGAACACATTTTCTTGATTTTCATTATATTTGGTAAAGATAAAGGAGCAAGCTTTTTAAGTCCAGTTAGTAACAGATTAACGAACAAGATTTTTTAAATAAAGATAATTAATTACATATCATTTAATTGTTTGCACCAGCTGCGATCCTCAAGAAGGCCATGCTATTCTGTGTGGGTGGAAATATTTGGGCACGGGAATAGAGTACCAAATGTTGGCTGGTCCTGTCTTCATCCTCTTCTTTACATTTGCAGGGGTACCTCTAGGTAAGTGTTCCTTAGCTCCATTAATTTTGTAAGATAAAAAACCCCTGTAAACATACACATAAAATAAGTGAAGTTTGAAAATGGGCAGATTAATCCTTATGTATTTGTGATAAATATTGGCCTTGATTTCTTTCTTTCTTTTTTTTTATTTGTATGTTTTGCCAAAGCTTAGAAATGGGAAATTTTTTCCCTTCTAACTTCCTGGTATCATATGCAGGGCTTAAAGATGGATATAAAGCTGATACTTATTGTCAATAAACTTAACCAAATGCCACAGTAAACAGGATAACTTTAAAGCAGGTCTTTTATAATATTAATATGACAAAATTTTTTTCCTCAAACATCTTTTTGGTTTTATAAACTTATGTAAAACTTCCTTTAAGTCTTAAAAGATGGCATTTCATTGTAACTAAGATGTTAAAAAAGTTCATTCTTCAAAATATTTATCATTGTTTGATATTTACTCTTTTGAAATTTTATCAATCAGTTTTATTTCCTTATTTTACAACCTACTGGTCACCATTTTATTGTCATTGATTTTAGGCATTACAGCAGAAATAACAAGAATGAACAGGACACTGTTTTTGTCTGTGATCTTGATGTTGTGGAGCTTGATGACAGTGTTAACTGGTTTAGCACAGGCCTACTGGCATATTGCAATTTGTAGGATTTTACTTGGATTATTGTGAGTTTTGTCAGTTTTACTTCATATAATTTGTTGCATTTTTCTTTATAAGTGGGTTTGTTGTCTCTGATTTACATAGTTCTGTTCAGTTCTATTTGTCACTTTATTTTTTAAAGTTCAGAAAAAGGATATAGTAACCCAAATTTCCCTGCCCTGAATAATAATAATAATAAGAAGAAGAAGAAGAAGAAGAAGAAAGTAATAATGAAATGAACAAATAATTAGATGGTTAAATAAATAAATAATGCTGATAACAAATTAATGATGCCTCCCCCGAAAATTAAATTCACAACTGATAATGGCATTTGCATTAAGTTTGACATTATTGAAGTTCTGTTTGCTAAAAAATTTTGTTTTCTGTCCTAGTGAAGCAGGATGCACACCCTTTGCTGTGAGCATCTTATCTGAGTATTTTACAAAAGTAAGTATAATTCATCATGTTGTTATTAATTATCATTATTTATTTCTTAATTTTTAAAGATGTTCTTCTTAATTCAAAAAGAAGGTATCATATGATGTTCCTTTTTTGCCCCTCACGTACAATATATGCCAGCTATTTTTTCACTACTGAAATTCATGATATTAAAATTGATATGAATATCTGAAGTTTAGTAATTTGATTGATATGAAATATTCTGTTTTGACAGGACTACAGAGGAGTTGCTTTGGGTATATATAATTTAGGAATCTATGCTGGTTATGGATTCTCTTTCCTGGCAAACATAATAGACAGAACCTCTGGCTGGCGGACTGTGTATTATATAGCTGGAAGCCCTGGTATAGCCATTGCCCTATTGCTTTATTTGACAGTCAAAGAGCCACAAAGAAACAAATTGTTTGACTATGTCGATGTAAGTTTTCAAGATGGGCATTTATTGATTATCAACTGACATATATATTTGATTGCTTATGTGACTTTCATTCAGTTGCTTCACCTTTGGTAACAATTTCTGTTGATTAATTTATTTTCATACAATGCTTATCTCTATTCCACTTACCTTTATTCTAAGTTACTTTATTTATTTAATGAACCATTTATTATCTATTTCTTAATACACTATTCTCTGTTCCTTTTTCATCTCCAACATTTATGTATAGTGGTTATTTTATTTATTTGTGATGATTTTCAGCAAGTGATATGAACTGGTACCTGATAGAAATGTTAACATCAGTTATGTCTAATATATATTTTTAGGTAGATAAAACAGGTCTTGAAAAAAATTCAATTGATAACCATGAGGTAAATGTGCAAAATAATGCCCGTTTTGCATGTTGAATGTTTTGAATTTGTTAAGGTTGATTTGCTTTAAGCTAGGCTGTATGTATGTACTGTATGTATGTATGTAGCTTTATTGTTGTTGCCGCAAAAGTACTGATATAAATTTTGTATTGATCTTGTTAAAACCTTTGTAGCCAATTCTTTTATTCCAGTAATTTAAAGTGTTGTTGATTTTGGTAAAGCTGTAATGTATGTGCATGCATGTTTGCATCTGCATGTACATGTGTGAAGGGAAAATAACTAAATTAAAAGTGTGTTTTAAAATTCAGGGAACAGGAGAAAGAAAAACTGCAACCTGGAAGTTTTTGACTGCTATGAAGTTTTTTGTCAACCCAGTGCTGATGTGCCTGTGTATTGGTGGTGCCATCAGGCAGGGAGGCGGCTATACATGGGCTTACAACATTAAGAATTACTTTGACCATTACTTTCCCAGTGTAAAGGTAATATGAATATTCCTTAGTCTGTTGGGGTGTTTGTTGGGTGCTTAGGGGCTTGACACCTGGGGAGTGGCAAGTATCCCTTTAGCATTGGGTGGTTTGCCGTATCACTTTTTCACCTCTGGCTGCAATCCTGCTACATGTATAATAATGCAAGCACATATCACCGTCATGGAGATGCTGGCATTGTAAATTATGTGAGCCCTCCAGCATGCCAGTTTCATAAGGTCATGTACTGGGGTGTTCATAATCAGACCAAATAAGAGGAGATGTAAGACTATTCAGCAACCAGGTTGTTAATTTGAATTAAATTTGATGGCTTACAATATTCATGGGTGTGTGTGTGTGTGTGTGTGTGTGTGGGGTGGGGGGGGGGAGATGATGTGTATAGTGGCCTGGGGGACCAATTACTTTTTCAGCTTTAAGTTTGTCATATTCCACACTTTGGAGCTGGCACACATCAGATTAGAGGCTTAGGATAATATTGAAATCGTCCCAAATATGGAAAACAATATATCAAACAGCAGCTCATCTCACCGTGACAGTATTGTATATCATGTTATCTTTTGTCTTATCACTGTCATGGCTGTAGTGATAGATCTCTAGCCTGACTATCATGTGAGGGTCTGTCCAGCTTACAGATCATTATCTAAAAATGTGATACGCTGGACACTTGGACCCACCATACAGGAAGAATAATAGTGAAAGAAATAAATCTATTACATTTTTCATTGTTACAGTATATATTACAATACTTCATATTTCATATGAATTTCTATAACTTGATCTCCCAATCTTCAGTATAATGTGACATAGAGATTTAATTGATTTTTTTTTATAAAAGTGGTTGAGAAATATTAATAAAAACAAATTGACTTTTATTATTGGTAATATTATTAATATTTGTAGACTGAAGACTTTATGACTTGGATACCTACTGTGTTTGGGGCAGGGGGAGCTGTCGTTGGAGGTATGATATCAGACAGACTGGCAAGCAAATCGGGGATCACATCAAGATTGAAAGTTTTAGTTCTTAGCCAGGTAAGTTTGTAAACAGTGAGCCTTTTTGTTGCTCTTTTGAAGCTTTTTTTCATTGTAATTTTTTTTCACAGTAATCTTATAAAATCGTGATTGCAACTTTAAGTGGTGAGTCCAGTCAATAATTTTATCACCAGGTGAATTGAAGAAAATCAAAAGGCAAAGAGAAGAAATGGTAGACAATAAATGATCAAAGATATTTGTTAGCTTAAACATACTCTGTCTGGTCTGTCAGTGTTGCATATCTTCTGAAAGGTATGCATTTAATTGCCTTAGGGAAAAACAATTATTCTCATGTGCTGTATGGTTTAAAGAAAAGCATAATTGCATGTAATTTTTGTCTACATGTATATCATGTCTTAGTTTTTGCGAAAAGTTCAGGTACAAAACAGCAGGAGCTTCTGATATCGAAAATAATAGTGCAAACACTTTTCAGTTTAAAAATACTTGCATAAACAATACCAATTCATTCAAAAGATGTAAATATAACATGCTGTAGTCATATTAGTTTTAAAAAAATTGAACTGACATCAGTTATACCTTATATTCATTTACTCACTTTTTATTCAAAATCATTTCAGGTTGTTGCAGCCCCATTTGCTGTACTCACCCTGTACGTTGACCCTCCATTTGCCTTCATAATGCAGATTCCTGCCTTCTTCATTGGAGACATGTGGATTGGCGTTTGCCTGGCTGTGGTGATAGATCTCACCCCGCCACAATTACGAACATCAGCCGTCGCCATTTACATGTTCATTATAACTGCTATTGGTGGCAATCTGTTACTATTATTGCCTTCTCTATCGACAGCAATGAATGATATGAGAGGTGCCTTAGTTGTTCTATACCCAACTTTATTTGGGGCAAGTGCAGTGGCATTTTTAGTGACAATCTTTGTCTTTTGGAACATTCAGAGGAAAAAAATGAAAGTGGTGCAGGAACGGACTCCACTAATATTAAACATCGAAGAAGATACAACAGTGTCAAATGAGTCTCTTCATAATTTAGTTGATACCAGTGAGGAGAAGTATCTCAGTTTGGAAGCTTATGGATATTAAATATTATTTTTACTGGTGTTTGTAAAATAAGGGATCATGTATTACATATAGCGTTAAAAGCTGCAGACTTGCCACTAATTTACACATTGTATAAATACTCGAGCATGTACATTTTTAAAACTCCATTACATGTAGTGTCAGTTTGGTGGTATTCAAAACCATTCCAGCTCATTAATAAAATAGTAATGTTACTATGTGATATATTTCTAGTCATAGATATTCTGCATAACCTTTTATGCTAAAAAGTTAATTAAAATTAAATATAATGGTTTCAATTGTTGCATCAATAAATTATGCACATATAGGCTTCTGTGATACTGCCTATGGTTATTTATGGTCTTTATTTTTAAATAAGTGAGATTCTTTGCACTTTGGTGTCAGTGGTTTAACATTTTTATTTCATCGTAAGAACGCACTCAAACTTGGTTACATATTTTTTCTAAGTATGCAAAGTATTGGACATTTGCTTAAGAGTTCAGTTCATTTTACTAAATACTAAAAAGTCATTTCAACAAATAAATTCTGATAGGAGGGTGCTTTTTATCTTGCATTGAGTTACTGGTTTAAATAAAGCAAGTTTTTTATGATAGCTTCTTTTCCTCAATCAGGAAAGTGATTAAAAGTTATAACAAGCAGTTGAGATTTTTACAAAGTTGATATTATTGTAAATTAGACTGACTATGACAATATGATGGTTATTCCAAATTTAGGAAATAATTTTATTTAGCAGTCACCTGAACGAATGGGTTTTACCTGAATGGTTTATATATATGACAGTGATCTCTCTGTCAGAATTGCAGATCAAACAGGTTTGGTGCAATATTGACAGTATTGTTTTATCATGTAACAAAATGTATGTTAAGTATATAGATATGATTAGCATTCTGTATTACGTGGAGCTGCTTAATTATGAAAATAAAATGACTGTATGAACAAATTTTCATATTTGTGGAGTTGTATCAAATACCCCATTTCCATAGATTTTAGATCGATCTATCCCTGTGGGGAGTCTCACTAGATTACTGTCAGCTTAGCCGGCTTAAGCATCTGTCCCGCCTACTAAAAGCTGTAAGGGGGTAATTAACTATGGTCGCACTCGGCTGACTGCAATTTAGCATGAACCCCCAGGGAGTTAGGTCGATCTAAATCTTAATCTCTGGATCGATCTAAATGTCTGGGAATGCACCCAAAGTAAAAAAAAATACATTTATCTTAACCAGACAGATGACTACCAGAAGTTTGAGGGAAAATTATAGTTTTCCAGGTATCTTGAAAGCTGGGATATAGTGCATAAAAATTTTACCCGGTTTGTGTTATCTCAAAAAGTTCTCCAAACATTTTGATAAAAATTTTCATGACAGTTATGCAAGAAGGAAGTGACAACAATGTCAACTGACGTAGGTCTCTGTATAGTTTTGAATAGCAAAAATACCACACGGTTGCCTTTCATATTTCCCAAAACTTATGTTTGAACAGATATTTTCTTATTTCTTTTTTTTCAGTCATTTCACCAACTCTTTGCATAATGCTATTATATGAACAGCAGTAACGCTTAATACATTTCTAGTTTTACATTATGTGGCAGACTTTAATGAACTAAAAGGATAGATAACTGGGTGAAATTAATGACCAAAAATTTTTATTTTGAGAGTGAAGCCTTAAAGATTTGTTTTTGCTGACTCAGTGATGAATTTGGTTTATCTTTTGTCATGTGGGATTTATTTGAGTTGTATAAGAAACTGATAGTAGTGATTTATCTAGTTGCAAAAAATCTACACTCACATTTTCTGTTACTTTAATATCTTTATAAGATTAAAATTGTAGCTTGTATACTACCTTTTCACAACTTTGTGTCACATTTGCAGTATGTAGAAACAAAAATTGTCAATGGCAGAAATCTATAAATGAGGCCATTCCACCTTAGGAATTCATCAGAATTTGAATCAAGAAACAGAAATTATTTTCTGGAAAATAACTTTGAAATCTTTCTTGAATTTTTCTCATAACCTAGCAACATCCATCACAAAACACATCCAAAAGCTCCTGGGAAATCAATCCAAAAGACATTTGAACTTTTTAACAACTTAAGTGATGACAATGCCATTTTCTTTGCATTGAGAGAAATCTGGCTAAGGAAATAAATCTTTATAAGTGCTCTCTTTCTAGTATATGTCAGATACTATAGATTTGTTTCAGATGCTTTCTTGTTCACTGCCAGCCAATATGCTCTCAACCTTCGTAGCCACAAGTACCAATAATCATAGCACTGTCTTTTATTTATAACATGAGCATGTGCTGGCTCTCCATTTGGGTATGAAATAACTAGCAGTCCATAATCAACCTAAAAAAAATTGATAAGAGGTACTAGTAGATATGAAGGACTAAGGTACATCGAACATACTGATAGTTAAACATACTTTCAAAATAAAAAGCACCAAGGAGGAATACCATAACTGCACTTTTTATATGCATGAATGCAGACTTTAGAATAACTTGATCTTGAAGATGATATTAAAGGCATTCTTCACAGCCAAGCGAACTTTGACCTAGAAAGTCAAACTGATGTCACAAGATCGATCACAATTCTAAGAAAGGCATGGTGAGGATCCCACATAAATTTGGATGGTTGAAATGGCATTGGACTTTTCACAGTCTAAGAGTCCATTCACAATGAATTTATATCAACCTAGCTACTGCACACTAACTCCACAGGGGCTCATGCTGAATGTAGTCAGATTAACAGACTGACACGCCTCCTCTTTTCTCCAACATACTTGAATAATCACCAGCTTTTCTGTATTCTACCCAACACCAGGAGGTGGCAAGACAATCCGTTAATCCAATTCCATTAAGCAAGTGTCCATGTAGAGTTGGTGTGCAGTAGCTAGGCCAAAAATTCATTTGGAGTCTAGTTGGTAACATGACCAAAGCATACTGTTCTCTCACCTTCACATCAAGGGTCTTGTCAAAGTTGACAGCTCCAATATAGGCAGCTATTTGCAAAGGGTTGTCATAAGTGTGATCGAGCAACTTCTTGGGTTTCTGAGAAGTCTTCCAGTCAATCACACAAAGCTTGTCCCTGTAAAGGAGGTTAAAATGTTAATTGGTTCAGGATTATTCTTTTTCTTCATATCATATAATTCATCAAGCAATGGATTGTGTCACACTGATTCCTTATAAATACAATGACCTTGTAAATGTTGGATGAGCTGCGCTAAATTATATTTCTCATGAAATGATCAAATTCAAATGAATTATTGTCAAATTAGTCACCCATTTTGTATGCGTCCATAGTAACTCAGGGTAATACACACACACTCAAACAAGACACCTCCACAATTTCATAACTTTGTCATATCATCAGAAGTCCTAGTACCTGTATCTCCCAATACAGTCAAACACACCCCCATACTGCAAATAAGGATGGTGAACGTTGCACTCCACAGCTTTCACATCTGTGATCTCTTTCAGTACTTTCTGAACACTGTCCCAGTAGCCTGTGATACTGGGCACCACAGGGACATCTTCCTCTGGAACACCCCCTAGATATGCCCTCAATGCTGAATGCAGGTTGTGACCTGTGCGAAATGTCTCTGGAAAAAATAGCAATGTTTTGCTATAAAAGATGATGACAATAAATCTAATAAAATGTTATATAAAATCAATACAGTAATAGTATAAGAGATTTGGAAACAAAAAGAAGTTATTTAGTAATAAAGAGATTAGGAGAAAAAAATGTTTTTTTTCCTATGACTGAATTGAATGCCACAGGGAATGGAATGCCATGGCTTTTCTTTTCTTATTAATTTTGAAAATTAATTTCTAAATCTAATGAAATAATCCTGAAAAGAGCAATTTTTTCTGATGACAGGAAACCATTTTATCTTGATATAATTCAAGGATAAGTAATATGAACCAAGTAAGTACAATGTTAGTCTTTTTTCCCTTCATATTAGCCTTCCATACAGTGCACGGGATTAAGGTCTTTTTTAAAGTCTCTCTTTGTATAAACCTGCTCTTATTTCCCAAATGAATAATTGCATTAAAATAATCTCTATTCTGTATATTTTGCGGCAAAAAGGGGATTGCTTTCAGAATAGCTAACCCATTACTTCTAATCAACAAATTTTGATAGAATCACCACAGGGATGATATGCGTAAATTCTTTTGATTGTCAGACATCCACAAAATGTCAATTGCTTTTTATTGTCAAAATTGCCAATCATCCCTTTTTTTCCTGTTCAACTGAACATGCCCAAATCCAAATAGGACTTGATCCAGCCTCTGCCTGAATATAAATACCAAGTGATCTCTAAATCAATGCTGTGAAATATCCTGAGAAAGGGTAAAATGAAAACTTTTTCAATCCTGTCCAAATTGCAGACATGTACATTTACTGAACTTTACATACCGTCCATTATTTAAACACTGAATCTTAGTCAGTTTATCACCTCGTCTTTGCTCCTCAAATCCTTCTTCTCCTAGTTCTCTGATCATCCTCTTTTCCCATTGCTTAAGAACATATATTTGTTCAGAGGGCATGGTAGCCTGCAGTATTTTAGTTACAGATGGTGCAGACTTCATGCTACTGGGGAGGTCAACTGTAGGTAGATTTACTTGACCTGCATCTGTTTGCAGGAGGGGAGAGAGGTCCCCATCTGTACCCTGCATCAAGGGGAAATGAAGAATTTGGTGCATAGAGTTTGTGCTAGTATCTTTTAGGATATTTGCTCTAGCTTTATTTTCTTCATGATTTCCAGTTGGTTTGGTGACATCTGCTTCATCGTTGTTGCTGGCACTGTTCAAAAATCTTAAATTCAAATTCCATATGCACATTCCATGTTCTTTAAGTCTCAGTGTACAGAATAGATTGCTGGCCTTGGAGCCTCTTGTGAAGCATTGTGATGTTGGTAACATGACTGAAAACATGCCTGAAACAAATTGAACAATACACTAACATTATGTTTGTACTAGTAAATGTACATGTACCATATACACCCCATTTCCATAGATTTTTAGATCGATCTATCCCTGTGGCGAGTCTCACTAGATTATTGTCAGCTTGGCCGGCTTAAGCGTCTGTCCCGCCTACTAAAAGCTGTAAGGGGGTAATTAACTATGGTGCCCGCTTGGCTGACTGCAATTTAGCGTGAACCCCCAGGGAGTTAGGTCGATCTAAAACTTGATCTTTAGATCGATCTAAATCTCTGGGAAAGCACCCATAGATGTTTATTTTCCTTTTATGTTGTAACTTTTGTTTCACTCTTGTTAACATACAAAGTGCACTTTGAAAATGTGCACTTTGAAAATGCCGACAATAGAAAAATGAAAATTTCACAAAAATTTTCATATATTCAAGAAAAAATAATAACCCAATCAAGCTGGTTTTCCAATTTGAGCTGCATTTCAATCTTAAGAATCATTCTTTTAAGTAACAAAATAATTTTTTTACAATTTTGATGCAATATTACATAGAGATTAATAGCATAATCACCACTAATCTTTAATTATGCACTGCAGGTAACCTGGATATTTAGAAAATATGACTGCCAAAGGTCTTCAGACCTAGCTATGAAAGTTCAAAGTCACACCTCGAAAATGCGAAATGCAAACAAGAGATAACTGTAATGAAATCAGTTTATTTCCATTTTAAACAATTTTAACATAATACAAAATAATCAATTTACTTTAATTTTTCGATGATCAAATAAGAAAGTTGCTGAGATGGGACACATCTGTGGCTGTACATAAACACAAAACAGCTGCTCCGCCTCCCCTCCCCCCCCCCACCCCCCCACCCCCGTTTCTCTCTTGATATTGATAATCTGCTTCTCTTCTTCTCTCATCTGACAGTAATCAAGACAACCCAACTGCAATTCCCGAGTAGCATATTGCATTCTGTGCAAGTGGCGGAATTAACACCCCTTATTAAATTGTGTAAGCAATGGAACAGCTTATTTTTAATAATTTCTTTACTCACAATGGCAACACAACTCTGAAACTCAACAATCCTTCTTACGCCGCATGTTTTTATTCTTTTCAGCCTAACCTAAAACCCCAAGACGGTTACATCATTTTATTTTATTTATAAAGTCACAGATGAACATCAACCATAAAATGCTGAATTTAAAAAGTAAAATTCTTATTGAGTGGTAAGTTAAAAGTCAAATAATGGATATTATTTAATCAAAAATCTTTAAATGTAAAGCGTTGAGATTATTTTACATCACGTGATCAAAGGCAGCAGCCATGATGGTGGGTGTGCAGGTGCTTCGTTTCTAAATTATTGACTTGTAAAGCGGTAAACCTGATTGTCGTTGGAAATGACAACAGTAGGTGGTGAATTTTTTTAATGCAACTGCGTATATCGTTTTTGAAATGTATTCTTGTTATGTTACAGGACGGAAGTGATGAAGGTCCTGACCTGTTGGCTGAGGACAAGGTAATTGTTGCTTCCTTGTTGTTAGTTGTTTTTTCTTTTCAAGCATATGTAGGGTAATAGGTATTATTGCACCACATGTAACGACTAATATATTTTGCAGACAGTTAATAACATAGTAACTGTAACAATGAATCATACATAACCCTTATATATTTGGAATTCATGATGAGTCAGCTTGACATGAAAATGTAGGCTGGAAATGACATTTTAGCAGCTTGTGAATAAATTTTACGAACGGTGTTTTCTAATAAAAATAATAGTAATAATAATAATGATGATGATGATGATGAAAATAAATGTTTTAGTTCATTGTCACAATTTAAGACACATTTACTATATGGATAATTATTTGTATTGAACATTTGTTTCTAGCCACGGTCAGTGTCTGTTGATCTTGAAACTGATACTTCGCTGCAAGTAGACATCTCTGATGCCTTGAGTGAAAGAGATAAAGTCAAATTTACTGTGCACACCAAGGTACATTTTGATTTGTTCATTTAAATGCACTTTTCCCAAATGTTTATTGTTTATTCCATTATCAATTAATAAGTGGGAAGAATATGTAAGCATTGTTTAATTTCATTGTTCACAGTATATTAAAGTTTTTTCTTGAATATGTAGTCATATGAAGTGATGTTTCTCTTTTCAGACCACCCTTCCTGAATTCAAGCAGCCAGAATTCTCAGTAGTACGACAGCACGAGGAATTTGTTTGGCTGCATGACAGATATAATGAAAATGAAGAGTATGCTGGTATTGTGGTAAGGAACACATCTTGGACTGTGTGTGTCATGTGAGCATGTGTATGAGCATGTCATGCATCAGAAAGTAATAGCTTACATTTCATTACTGAAGGGAAAATGCATTTTCTTAATAGGTAACTTGTCAATGATAAATTCAGATAAACAAGATTCAAGAAGTAAAGAGGCTATGGCTTTGAATGTGTTTTTTATTTAAGAATATATTAGCTCTGTATATGACTGATCATTTTTACATACAGATACCTCCTGCCCCACCCAGACCTGATTTTGATGCATCTCGGGAGAAGCTGCAGAGACTGGGAGAAGGAGAGGGAACAATGACCAAAGAGGAGTTTCAGAAGATGAAACAGGAACTAGAAGCGTTAGTATTGTAGTGAATTCCAAAACATATTGTTACTTGATTTGTATGCTGTGTGTGTGTGTGTGTGGGTGGGGGGGGGGGGGTGGATTTGTGTGTGTATGTTAAAGTATGCGAAAAAATAATTTGTATTGCTGACATAAATAATTGATTGAAAACATATAATTATAATGAAGCCAAAGTATTATTAACAGGTATTCCTTAATCTGTGTGTCTTTTGATTTATGATGTGAACGTACCCCATGTGTCAATTTCAGTGAGTACCTTGCAACATTCAAGAAGACTGTAGCAATGCATGAAGTTTTCTTACAGCGGTTAGCAGGTCATCCTCAACTTAGGAATGATGTCAATTTTAAAGTATTCTTAGAATATGACCAAGATGTAAGTTTTTAATATCTCAGTTTTATTAAAGAATTCTGAAGAATACTAGCATAGCATTTTTTTAAATTGGCCTCAGACAGTTATTTGGAACAATTCATATTGTGAAAAGCACCTATTAACAGTAATTAGATAAAGTTTCATTTAATATCTATCAGATCATTACATGATGGAGTTGTTTCATATTACTCTTTAAATTTCAACAAAATGTCTTTTTAAATTATTAGTAATATCTGTAAATGCCAATTTTGAAATTGAAAAAGTAAGTTGATTCTCGTCAGGATCATTAGAAATGACATATTTAAAAAGTCTTTATAGCAAAAAAAAAAGGTGAAGCAGTTGAAAAGTTGTAACTGTTATTACAGAATGTAATTTATCAAAGGGACATTGATTTAAGTATTATGTATTTTTTTTTTCAGTTAAGTGTAAGAGGAAAGAACAAAAAAGAAAGAATAAGTGGCTTCTTCAAAAATATGACAAAGACAGCAGATGAAGTTCTTCTCTCCAATCAAAAGGTATTGACATGGCCGTAGTTCACATCGTATTTGTTGACTTATTTATGACTCTATTAATGTTACTGTTTGGGTATCTCTGCTCTTATTTTAGGCAGCTACCTTATTTCATAGTATTTCATGACATTTCATGCCTGTGGTAGTGTTGCTTGTTTGTAGCTCTGTTCTCATTTTGTGAAGCTTTCATATTATTTTATGCACCATATTGTTTCTGATTGTGGCAGGATGTGGATGAATTCTTTGAGTCAGAGAAAGGTTTTTTGGTGGAGTATCATTCAAAGATCAAAGATGCCACGGCAAGAGGAGACAAGTTAACCAGGGCACATAAGAGTAAGTTTGCTCATCAGATATGAGAAACTTAAGTGTGTGAATGGTTTAAGTAATAAGATTTATCTTTACTTTTGATAATAAATAGAATTGCCTGTGAAACGGCATAAATTCTTCTATGTCTTAATTGTATTTTATATGGTAGTGTTTTTATTGCTGTGAGTCTTTGTACTTGCTTTTCATAACTATGCAAATGTCCTTTTCAGATGTTGCAGATTCCTACATAGCTATATCTTCGGGACTTACACAGCTAGCAACAATAGAGAATACAGAATTAGATAAACTGTTTACTAAATTAGCAGAATTCTTTGAAAAGGCTCGGGTAAGAATACTTACAATATATTTATTATACTTTTCTTTAAATTAACCTTTAGACTGTGTTTAATGTATTTGTTTTCATGACATGAAAAGTGAACTCAAACTGAAATATATAAGATAGTATGAAAATTATAGAATGTAATTTTTCATTTCTCAGAAACTTGAAGGCAGAGTAGCTTCAGATGAAGACTTAAAACTTTCTGACACCTTGCGGTATTACATGAGGGACTCCTCTGCTGGTAAAGACCTTTTGTATAGGCGGCTTAGGTCATTGGCTGACTATGAGAATGCAAATAAAGCCTTAGACAAAGCCAGGTCAAAGAACAAAGATGTACATACTGTGAGTATGCCAAATTTTGATTTTACAATATGTTTTACAGTTAGTTTAGAGGTAGACAATGGGATAAATGAAATAGAATTTGCATAATGACCAGAAAAATCTTTTGGATAAGCTGTTGAATGAGTAAGGTCAAGTTGATGTGGAGCGTGAACAGGAAGGTATCAGAAGTATGATCAGTAAGTATAAGTAAGTACATGATTTGACTCCTGTACTTTTTAATCTGTAACTGGCATCTGAGGACCAGTATATGCACAGTTTTTTTTATTTTTTATTTTTTCATCTTCTGTCTTTTTTGTTTTATAGGCAGAAACTCAGCAACAAGCTGCTTGTGATAAGTTTGAAAAGATTTCAGAAACAGCCAAAGGAGGTCAGTCTAAGACATTTTGATTTTAAAAGTACTTACAACCCACCATGCAAACTTTTGGACATATGTTAATTTGTATCAAGACATCATTTATTCACTGTAATTTTTTCCACAGCAAAAGCAGTGACCCCAAATATATAATTTGCACATTATATACATACTTAAACTTTTCCTCCATGTCTTTCAGAGTTGACCAATTTTAAGACCAGAAGAATAGCCCATTTTCGTAAAAATATGGTAGACTTGGTGGAGTTAGAGTTAAAACATGCAAAGGTAACATTTAGTAATAAAGTTATTGGTTGTATATTTTCACATTTTTTACACTGGTCTTTTTTTCTGTATTTCTGTAATTCCTCACTTAAATCATCAAGGTATGCTACAGTTGTCAAGATAGAAGGTGAAATAAGCAGATTATTTGTATGAAAGGAACCAGTTTTAGAATTGTTTTTTAACTCTACACCTTCATTATGCCAGGTTTAAAACACACCTGGATTTTTTTAAAGACCTAATGTTTGGTCATTCACATTGTTTCTTAAGGACACTGGATGGTAGTGAAGTTTAGAAGGCATCCAGATAAATGGTAAAATATTGTCACCTCCACATTTTCTTTCAGGCCCAGGTCCAGCTGCTCAAGAATACGCTAGCAAATTTGAAAGAAGACTTGTAAAGGGCGTCATGTGGGAATAATCATAAATGCAACTAAATTCTTGAAAGAAATTAAAGACTAACATAATTTTGTTTAAATGTAGACGGTGTGTTGAGAATCCCTCTTCAAATCACTCCCTTCTTAGATGTATAAAAAAAGTGATTGTACATATAACATCAGCCTACTCTGCCTAAGCTATGGATAGATGAAGATGAAATGTTGCTGCATTGGCTTTAAACTATCTTCCCTCCTTGGTGCTTTACTGTGGATACAAGGCAATACAAATGTCATTCTTGATGTGAACCTTTCCTAGGTTATAAGCTGTAATTGTGCATTTCATTTTTTTAAAGTTATGTTTGCACTGTCTTAGCTGTTATCATGTGAAAAAAATTGGTCAGAAAAAATTAAGAATATCAGCATTGTTATGATAGTTGAGGAGTGATAGTTGAAAGTTAACTGTCCATGCTTCAGTAGTTAAAGTTGATTTTCTGATCAACTGTTCTTTACTGTCCGGAATCTTTTATCATCAAGTCATTGACTACAATTACTCCCCTACAGGCGCTCAATTATGGCATTCCATACTCTCTGTAATATATTTTATATTAATCTGGAATTTACATTTACCCCTGTAAAGGTAGATTTCACTGATATATCATTTCATAGTTTTTTTTAGCTTACAGTGTGTGGTAAAAAATGTACAGTAAAAAATGGGAAAAGGTTCAAAAGAAACAAATTGTTAATTTTGCATAGTCTGATAAGTATTCCTTTGGAATGCATTGTAGATAATTTAAGCACCCATTCATGTTGCAATTTGACAAATCTAGTAGAAAACTCCACAATATGTTGAAACTATTTTAAACTATTTTGAAATTTTATATTGCAGTTTCAACCAGGCTATAGTATCATGAAATGCTATGTAAATATATACCGATTTGAGAAATATTTTATTTTCTGTAGCATTAAAATAAAAAACACATGTTGAAGACAGAGATGTTATTTTGCCCATCAATGATGATGATATTGTGTAGAACATCTAAATGTTGCAGGGTTTTGTTTGTATCAAGTATATAAATTGATCACATGCACACAAATAAAATATATGTAATATGAAATGTGGTATGATTTATTTTAATTATAGAATTTTTTATTACAAAGATACACAAATAAGTGATTCATCCAGTATAAAAAAAATGTTTTGGTGCTTTCAAATTGTATGACACGTATTTTAAAGTAAATTGATCCCATCTGCTGTAGTCCCTTCCCCTTCCATAACTTCCTCGAGTGTCACAACCTTCCTGTGGGAAGCTCTTGAAGGAGACCTTTGAGGAGAGTCGCCCCTCTGTGAGGTTTGGGATTTAGAATTGAAAGGAGATCCTGACCTGGTATCCACCTCGCCTTTTAGCAGTGACTTCTGAGGAGAAACGGACCTAGAAGGTGAAGCTCTCTCAGATTTCTCAGCTCGACTTGCGGACCTGTCTTGCCCAGAAGCCTTTGCAGATGCCATGGTGTGTCTTGACTGACTTCTTACACTAGTTCTGCTCTTGCTCCGTTGGTTTCCTGATGCTTTTAAATTAAATATATTATAAGGGTTTATTCAGTCATTGTACGTTACATATTATTAAATACATATAAAACATTATTTATTATCACTAACTGACACTACTAATGTTGTAACATTTACAAACTTCAATTATAACAGAGGTACTTTCATGGTTAACAACCATATGAACAGACTATACAATCATGGTAATTAAACAGTCCTGAAGATGGCCTGTATTTAAAACCACTGTATCAGAAAAACTAACCAACTCTTACAACATGCCTTCTATCTGGATAAAAATCTTAAAACTCACCTATTGAAAATTTTAATTAAGATTTTATTATGGCACAATGGAGTAAAAAGCAGAACTATAGTCTATAAATAAAACTACCGCATAGGAATTCTTGCCTAAACTTTAAAAAAAAGTGTAAGTACTTAAATAAATAAAGATCACAGGTGTGAAAACAACACACTAAAGGAAGATCTGAAAGACGGACAATAGAATCTTAACATCGCTAAAAAGATTTGCTTATATTATAAAATTCTTAAATTGTTTAAAAAAACTTATAGATAGAAACTTAGTGACAAATAAAACTTACGCTTTGGTCTTCTCTTAGCCACGTTCTCAAGAAAGTTGTGCAAAGCCAGCAGCTCACCCTCCAGCTGCTCAGTAATGCTGCTGATCTTTTGTTCTCTCTTTTCAGTACGATGAAGCAAATCTGTTATCTCCCCAACAGTGGTTTGGTCCTTCTCAGCATAGACCTTTAAAAGAATCAAATGGCTTATTTCTGGGTTTGAAGGAACATGAAAATGTGCCATTATTTCTTTCTTCTTGGAGCTTTCTTTCTGAAAGTGTGACCATTTGTAACCAGAACAGAAAAGCTGAATTTGTTGGAGATGTCTTAAGTAAATTAAAGATATCCACGTAATAAAACTTTCAAACAGCAGGTGCATGAATTCAGCAGTGATGTTAAGCAATTTGGTGATGTGTTGAAAGAAAGGCAAACCTTTTCTAGAGCATGATCTGCCTCCCAGCCTTTTAACAGGATGCCTGTAACACAAGAAATTTTCACAGATTAGCAATTGCAAACCAGGAAGTAGATAAAAGTTATCTCATGGGAATTGTAATTGTTTTTTATGGATATTGTAAGTCTTTAAATAATATGTTTGTTACCTTTAAGAGCTATCAGTTCATCCAACAATGTCTGTTTCATCTGCTCATTTTTTCCTTTGTGTTCATTTAAGTCCACGATGTCAGTCTCGTACTTTTCAATAGCCTGAAATATTATGTATGTAAATCAATTAAAAAATTATAAATAAGAATAAACTACATAGCTCATTGCAATGAAAAAGTGAATTGACAATGCCTTTCTGAATCCATAACCTGGCAAAAAATATATATTCTATGAGCATTTTTGATATATCCTACAATTTTTCTCAACTAAAAAAGTTGTAACTTTTCAAATGTTTTTTATCTTTATGTACAAAGGTCACAGCAAACCTCTCTGAATTTGTGGTTTTCCTCCATAACAGTCTTGAGCTTACAACCCTCAGTGTAAATATCACTCTCTACTACTTTCGTTTCCTCTGCATGCTGCTTCAGCTGTACCAGAGATTCTTCTTTTTTCAGTTTGAGTTCCTGTTGATTTTTTACCTGAAATGAGACATAAATTATTTAGATTTTCTGGTTCCTCTTCTTTTTGCTGACAGAAAATGACCATCTGTTTCATTTAAATGTGGAGTCTATCTGCCCAGGGTCAGAGACAAAATATGTACAGAAATATTTCTCATTTTCTAAAAAAATAAAACTTTACCGTTGGCTCTTCAAGTTTTTCAATATTTTTCTGTGTCCTCTTGCAAGTTTCTTCCAAACCAGTCTTCTTGTTTTTCAAAACTGAAAGAAAATTCAGAAACAATTACATAAAAAGAAGTAATTTTGTACTTTGCTAGCTATCATATATTGCACTCTAACCTCAGGCAGCTCAATGACTCTTTGTACCACCCTCTCTATATAGGCTAATGGCTATCTAATTTAACTATGCTCATCACCTCAATATGGACAATAAGTGCAAGACTTTTATACAGCAAAAGTTAAATTTTCTGAGTGATTTCAACATTTTGCCTTAATCATGAAGGCATACAATATCCAAAACTGTTCACAGAACTACAGTTCATAAATTTGTTTTGTAGTTCCTTGTTTTTGAGTCACTTTTGAGTCACAATGGAGACTGGTGGGTTTCAGTCATGAAATTAGAAATTTAGAACTTGAAAATTGGTCTATAGACTGAAATTTTTTGATCGGTTTTGTAAGATGCAATCTAAATGATAAAAGAAAAACTACTTAAATTTCCAGGAAAATGGATTTTTGATATATAAAGGCCTAATGCACATTGTGTACCTTAAACAAAGTGTAGTACATGTAAATGTTAAAAAAGAGACCAAATAGAACACTTACCAACAATTTCTTTCTTTCTGGCTTCATATTCTTTTTGTTTGGCATCATGTTCCTCTTCAAGTGAACTTAAAACAGGCATTTTTTCCTCCAAATATTTTTCCCTTTCAGTTTTCCTTTTGCCCAGATGTTCTACGCTAGCCTGAGAATTGAAATAAAGTAGATTATTTGTCACAGCTACTATATGGTTGGGTTTTACTAAGATTTTAGTGATTTTGAATATTGAGCAACAGTACGTCATACCTCTAAATCTGTAAGTTCCTTCTCAAGAGAAGCTTTCATTGAGACATAGTTCTGTTTTGCAACTCTCAGTTCCTCATGTCTTCTCTTGATGGTCTGGTCTCCTTCTCTGATGTCCTTCTGCAGTTGAATTCCCTAAAAATTGACACAAATCCAAGAATGGATAACTTGACCTGTAACATTTACCATTAAATTAAAAGAAAATAAATATTTTATTTTTAAATGTTGAAATCTATAAAGTTGACTTCTATAACATTGCTTTGGACTGGTCTTTCAACTGAACACCTTTTCAATTTTCTTCTAGTATCTGCTTATAAAACATATTTCAGTTTTGACAATAACTGTGTATGCCAAGTCTTTTCTACAACGATCTCTTGCTACATTATATGTGTCAAACATTTACCTCTTTATTCAATGACTCAATCTGATTCTTGGTGTCATTTATCTTTTTATTCATCAATGCCATAAAACGCTGGTTTTCCTGACGGAAATCATCAACATTTTTCTGCACATCATCCCTCTCAGCCTGAAGTTCCATTCTAAAAATATGACATTGTTGTAAATTAAAATATTGCTTGACCACTAAAATCTTTATCACAACTGAGTGAATGCCATGGAGATGTTAGGAAACTTTAAATTATCAATTTAGTGCTACAAGTCTTACAATTATAACGAAAATTTTCTCCATCAATACAATACCACAGAAATTAATTTTGCAAAACAATCACTTATTTGCAAAATGCAAAGAAATATTGTTATTATTTTGATAAATTGAATTAATAATTACATAAACATATTATGTGTTACTGAAAATCTAACAATGGCTTAGGTATGGTAAAGAACTTTCAATCTTTTGTTATCATTCTGGAGAACCCATTAGTTATACATTAGTAAACAAAGTTTAAATTGTGAACTTTTTCCCTTCACCAATGCGCTGTGTTTGTACAGGCTGTTAGAAACACAGGGACAGGCAAAAGTGCTTTACCATAAATACAATTATGCTAACTACTTTAACAGGGATACATGTTTTTTAAAATCAGAAATGTTCAAGCTTTAACATTGATTTTGAACATTCAAGCAATAACTTCTGCACATTCCCATCTTTTGCCACACATAGAGGCAATGCATATAGACAAGCATGCTGTTTTGTTGCCATTAAGCTCATGGCCCTGCCAACTTTATAAACACTTATATGCAAATAACATATCATGCTTGTAAGTTTTAACTTAAAAGCATTGACTTTAGTATAATGTAGGCCATTGGTTTAAATCAGCCTTGAATAAAATATGAATTATTACCACATATAGACTCAACTCACTCTGTTCTGAAAATACAACAATGTTAACATGGTGAAATAGAAATAGTTCACACTAGAAGTAAGGCATGTTTATGAAGCTGCAGTGCAATGTGCATATATTTTGGACAAATTCTGGTACGTGGGTCAACATAAAAAAGCAAAAAATTAAGATGATGGCCAATGAATTTATTCACACAACTCAGAGTCATAAAGTGATACTGTAAGTTTTTCAAAAATGTCACTTGTGTTAATGTGTTTACTAAAAAAATTACCTTTCTGCCCTCTCCTTTGAGAGTTGGTCTCTGTATTCTTCAATCTGTTTATTCAATGTTGCAACAACTAGCCTGAAATGAAGAATTTTTTTAAAAATCAAAGTCTGACTAGGTACTAATATTCTACAGCAAGGATTCAGTGTATCAGTCAATATTCCTGATTGTCAATATAATCTTTATAGTTTCACCAGAAATAACAACCTTCAAATATAAATAAATTATTTCTTACGGTATAATTTTAGGAATTATATCAGTGTAATTTGCATTTCATGATATCTAGTAGACCTAGTAGACATACTCATGGGTTTCCTTGAGTTTTACAATAGCTTCTTCCATATACACATTTTCGTTTGTTAGACGGCCTGTTTCCTCTGCCTTCTTGGCCAGTGTTATCTTAGCAGCTTGCAAACTGTAATCAAAACATGTCTATGTATTATAACGTTTTAGTGATAATAATAACTTACATTGGAACAAAATATTTACTGGAGAGTATGAAACAGTTACGTTTTGCTCTTGTCACAAAAGCATCATCAGGCTGAATGCCTACATGTCGTTGGGTGTTGGTTGACCTGTGAATGATTCTCACTCAGTATACGTAGTAATTGGCAGAATGACCTGGTTATAGATGGGGGGCAGCTGGTATCCTGCCAATTACTCAGTATTTTTTTCAAATTTATCTGCAATGTGTTATCCTGATCTCATACCAAGTGGTTTCAAAGAACTTACATGCCATTGATTTCTTCAACATTTTGAGCATCTTTTCTTCTTTGTTCCATTGCATCTTCAACATCTTTAAGAAAGAGAAAATACAGTACATAAATGAGTGTAATTTTTCAGGTTCACATTTTCTATAAACTGTGCATATTATCAAACAGAAAAAGCGGAATACGAAAGTAAAAAATGCACGTTAGTATTGACATATCAATTCATAAAGAAATTGGTAATAGTCTGCATTGTACTACTTGATGAAGTCCATAGTGAACAGGATCATGCTTAATGATGCCCAATACTTACCCATTTCCAATATCATTTTCTGTCCATCTAGTCTTTCAAACTTCTTGCTCTGTTTCTGAATTTCAACTTCAAGCTGTAAACAAGAGTATCATTCACTTATTTCTCTTGAAATTTATCTACAAATCTTCATTTGGGTATGTAAAAAATCATAAAAATATACTATTTACATCAGAAATAGTTTTCAGATTAAAACTGAAATGTATATTAGCAATCATAATAACTTGGCACAATGTATTTAACACTTTGGGACCTGATTAATTCATTTCTTTAATTCAATTTTTTTGTCTAAATTCACACTGTATTTCACTACCATGCATAATAAGTATGCTGGAGTATCTGGAGACATAAAACTGTATTTTTGACAGCTCAGGAACACCAACCTCTTCCAATTTTCCTTCAAGTGCAGCTTTGCTTTCTTCAAACTCTTTTTGCTGTCTGTTACTCTCTTCTTCAATTTCAATTCTGCAAGATTTCAAATTCATAGTTAATATAAAACATACAATTTTTAGTAATATCATGTACAATTATTATTGTCAAGTCATGTTTTCAGCGTGCTTATGTGAGTGGTACAGGAATTAGTTTCCCAGATACATTCATAAACAAAATGCACCTTTTTAGTAAAAAAATTCAAACCTTTTCTGCTTAAGCTCTTGATTTTGCTTTATTTCTCTGTTCAGTTGTGCCATTAAAGCCCTCTCTTGTCCTTCTAGTTTAGCACGAGAAGTATCATATCTTCTTATACTCTGAAATAAATACAAAACACTTATTTTTCATGTGTTCCACTTATATATATCTGAGGTATTTCTTAGTCATTATTTTTTTTTTTGGGGGGGGGGGTATGAGAGAGAAATACTAGCAAACTTACCTTTCTAATCATGTCTAATTGACCCTCACTTTCAGCTAATTTTTCTAACAAAGCATCCAGTTCCCTAAAAAAAAATATCAATCAAATGATATCAGCATGTGTACTTGGTGGATTAAATGGAATGAGTGTTTGCTTGAGTACAAAATTTTGTTAAAATATACAATATGACAATTATCTGACTTTTCTGTCAAAAATGCAAAAAAAATATAACATAAAACAAAAAAAAAAAAGAAAACATTCATGTAATTTGGACACATTTTTATTTATTTTCTGAAATCACAACTATCCACTGAAAAAAAGAACTTACTTTTTCTTCACTATGTTAGCATCTCTTTGTTCTCTGACCTTCATGGTTGTGTCATACTGAAGAAAAATAATATCATATTAATGTTAGTGTTTGTAAGCAGACTCTAAAAATTATGATAAAAAGCATACATTCATTAAACCATTCCACAATGATATTGAAATTGAGAATGCATCTAAACATTATTCTACAAACTAATCCGTGAAACATGAAAAGAAACAAACAGTACCTATCAATCATTACATGACATGTCCAGAATAACTCACCACAGCTTTTTTCAAACGTTTCTTTTCCATCCTGGCATCTGCCCTTTCCTGGATCATATCTTCTTTAAGAATAAGAATATTTTCTTCAAGATTAACAATCTGAAACAGAAACCAAAAAACAACACAATGAAATGCCTATTTATATAATTGTGTTATTATACAGAATGGTTGGATATCAGTTCTTTTTCCTTTTGTATCATCATAAGCACTTTAACATTTCAATTCTAGAATTGAACTTGAAAAATTACAGCCAACAAATATGATGCCCATGGGAAATAAAGTTTATGAACAAATCTGTGCTTTTTGCTTTACTTTGACAAGATATTTTTTGGCATATTTAAAGAAAAAAGTTTGTATGACTCACGATGCATTGTGTCTGCATACGCAGAGAATAAGTCCTAAGATGAACCACAACATGGGAAAGTGGTAGATGTGTTTTTTGATATCTGGATAAATGCTTTTGGATGGGACTACTCTCAATTTCTCTTCATTTATTAAGAACACTAATCTGAACATATTTTGCTCTCCTTTTCTGGTCAGACTTACATTCTGATTTGTTGCTCGAAGTTGGTCTCTGGTTTCATTTAAAGATATCTGGTTTCTGGTAAAAGAAAAAAGTCAATGACTAAATTTTAAATTTAAACATTTTCTTGTATTGAGCAAAAAATTTCAATAGCTGTGTCATGCATTCAGCAATAATGATATCTTCTAACAACAGATAAACTCAGAGTTATAACCACCCCAATATTCAGGAACAATGCATCCTGTCACTTACGTTGCTTTTTCTGCTAGTCTGACATTCAATGTTGCAATAATTTCCTCATGTTTTTTGCGCATACCATCTCTCTCGGGTCTGAAAAATTTATTAAAAAGTTCAAATCAAAAGACTTTTCTAAAGCTGGTATATTTAATTGTCTCTAAAACATAAGCCAATATTGAAATTTGGCAAGGTTCAAACTCAACTGTCCAGTTTTAATTCAATGGGAATACCCCCTTAAAACAATGCTAAGATTCAACACTATTTTTATATTCTTTTTTAAAAGACACTGTCAGTTTCAATTTATTTTTAGATAAAACAAAGAGGTTAACAACTCTGAGTCTCACAAAAGCTTTGCATTTTCCTCTTCTAACTCTTGCAGTTTTAACTCCAGAAACTCAATATTCTTGGTGACCTTCTCCAGCTGGCTCTGTAGCCGTTGTACTTCATCTGCATTAGACTGGCGAGCAGATTTTACAGCAGCTAAAAAGACATGACAGTCTTTTAATAAAGCACAGACCTGTTCCCGGCAATTTCAAAAGGGGTCTTTTTCTAAAAATATGTACGTCTTAAACCCCTTAGTTGACCTAACTTGAAAGATGGCATAGAACCTTGATTAAATTTTGATTCAGAGATGATCTCATCTGACCAAAAGTGATGTTCTTTCTAACCCATCAACTGGACTGTCTACAGGTCTATGGCATGTGCAAGTAGTGCACCATTGAGCACAAAGTTTCATGTAATAGCACTCCTATGAGTTTAGCACACTCAATCCATGTCAGAAAATGTAGTAGGAGAGCTAGGGTGTGAAACTTTGTGCTAATTTATTGTAACACATACAGTGCATATCAGAAAAAGTAAACAGGAGAGTTAATACATGAAACTAAAAGCTATGAAACAATAAGATTTATCAAATTTTCTATACAAAAGAGGGTTCATTTTACATAAGTTATGATTTCCATCTTTACTGCACAATAAAGATAAACGTATACTTTTACAACACATATGTACCTTACCTTCAATTTCTCCCTTTATTTTCCCTGGGAAAACCTGTAGTTTATGGCGTAAAACACTGGCCTGGATTGTTTCTATTTCAAGCAATTCATGCAATTTGTCTCTCTCAGCTTCCTGTTGGATATAATAACAAAAAAGTCTTAATTAAGTTCAGATATTTACATTTTACAAATTAAAAGGCAAACTTTTTAATGGCTGACAACATTTTAAACCTGTACCCATAGGATTATTTAACTAACAAAACCATGATTAATAATATTTTATTCTTAGTTCTAAAATTTATCTATTTTCCTTTTCCTAGAAAAGCTGAATCTATATGTGAATGCCTTCTCTGCACTTCCTACCTGATAACTTCAGGTATCTGATAAATACTGAGTAAGGTAAGATTCATAAGTCTGATATGTACAAAAATTATCACACTAGACTTACCAATTCACCAAGAGCTTCAATTATGCTGTCAATATTTTCTACGTCATTTTCTTTGAAACCATAGTCTTCGTTCTGCATCCTTTCTCCTTTTCAATTGATATAAAAAAAGTACAGATAAGTGAAACGGCATAGCTAAGCAAAAAATTAAAATACTCCTGGTTACGTTTCGTTTCTAATATCTTGCTAAAATATGAGATAAAATGATCGCACAATAAATCCAATAAGATATTCGGAATTAAGCAAAGTTGTTTGGATGGGACATGATTACTTAATTTCAACTTATTAAACCCCTAAATAACGATTAATGCTCTTTTACATTTCTGTTTCCAGAAGTTGAAAAACGAAGTGATCATGTCAGTATAAGCGAGCGGGAAAACATCATAAATACCTAATTCTTGTAGATGATCGATGGCAAGTCGAATGCCTGGCACTTCCGCTTTCAAAGACATCCTTTTATTTTAACTTTCAACTGTATCACATAAATAGAAAAATGTATTTATTCCTGACACAACAAGAGACCGTCCAGTCCCTAACGCCGAGTAAACATTCAGTATGGGTTTCGGAACTCCTTTGTGGGAGAGCGGCTACTTGCAAGACGAGCCAATGTCAAAGTCACCTGAATATGCTTTTTAATTCGGGCACGACAAAACACATGATCATTAAAAAAAATTAAAAATCAAATTAATCCCACTAAATACATTATATAAGTTTCATTTTATTTGTAAGTATAACGACAAGACTGTTTCAGTAAAGGATTACAAATACATATTTCACTTGCATTTGTTACACTACATGTCCATATCATTCTAAAGTAGCACAATCATGAAATAATATCTCCATTACTACAGGATTACGGATGCTGCACAATATACATTTGGTAAAATTTATACTGCTACAGTAACAGTTACATAAGACATTAAAAACAAGCGCGTTCAAGTTTAAATCAAATACTTTCTTCATATTATAATAAAATAAAAACAGAAATAAGTACAGTATCTCGTCAAGTAAATTAATTAAGTAAAAGCGAAAGCTTGGCTAGGATTAACCAAATATGAGATAATTATAATGCTAGTATGCAAAACTTGTACTTTCTTGCGTTATAATGCCACTGTTGTCACATGGCTTAACAAAAGGTATCTGCAAAATACACACACACCCAGTTTACTGGTCAGACAAGGTTTTTGTGTTCAATGTCAATGTTACCTTGACCTTTGGCCTCAATATCAACAGGGTTCATCTACATGTAATGACAAACATTTTCATCAAATAAGAGGACCGTAGGACAAACCATTCTCTATTAATTGGCCAAACAAAATTTTTCTTTTATGGTCAATATGACCTTGACTTTCAACCTACTGGTCATCTATATGTGACGCCAAACCTACCAAATATGACAACCGTAGACCACATTGTTTTTTATTTATTGGCCAGACAAGGTTTGGCCATGGGCAAATGTATGGACTGATGTTAAAAACAATGCACCCAGCTTCTTATGTAAAAGCATCCACAGATTCCCTCATGTTCAAATAATGTATAAAAAGTAAGATGAATATAAGTACAATCATCTTGATTCATCCACAATGTCTGTTTTTCATTTGGATTTAGCTCTTGGCACTATACAGAGCACTAGACATGCCTGTAAAAAGATACAGTAACACTTTCCACTAATGGTCGGGTAATCATGGAGATTACAGAGTTCACTTGCTCCTTTTTTTTTTTTGCATTTGACATATCATTTTTAAATCTGTATATTACATAAATCAATGCTAGGAGTCTTTCGTTTTTCTTTTTTTCCAAATAACAGCCTGTGATTCTCTGTATATGTGTTGAAGGAATCTCAATGGTGGCCAAGAGTGCTAAAATACAAAGATTAAACAAAACATGAATTTATAAAATAGAATGACACTTAACAATAGGATTTGGTCAAGATGTCAATTACATGAAAAGGGGACTATTCCAATTAAAAATAGTTATTCACTTCTGTAACATTAAAGAGTTGAAACTTAACCAACAGGTGTTTTTTTAAAAATTATTTCATCAAAGAATACTTAAATACATTTGTACAATTATGAATAGCTATAAGGAGTAAAATTTTGTCTTCCTATCGATTATATATGAAATATTGTGAAATGTCTCTGAATGATCATACCTTAAACAATGGAACTAAAATTTGTGGTTCTGTCTGAGCATCACTTCCACGTAGTAGGAGTACTAGATAAAATATAATACTGTGCTGAAAAGACAAACAAAATGATGTTTCTAAATACTTATCAGCATATTTCTTGAAGAACTTTGTTTACATATATTAAGTGCAATTTTACAGAAAATTTATCAACCTTGACATACTCCACAGCATACATCACAGATTTGAAAACATCTAGTCAAGTCTATAACAATGACTGTTTGCTACTTGAATTTAATTTACATAAAAAATCTACTGGTCTTAAAATACTAAATGTTAAAGTAAATTGTTCGTTACCATTGTGATTCCTTCATTTATAACAATATCCCGTATGCTGGTTAAGTCATAAAATTGACAACACTTTTTGCCAAGGGCGTATGTCGTGGTGGTCTGGGCACCAATAGAAGCCATGACTAGCAAACTTTCTGAAAACAAATCAAATGTGTCTTTCAGTTTATTCTATGAAGTTCAACAAGATAAAAACAGTAAATAAACTTGAGATTTATGTTAGCATACCATTTAGGAGTACATACTGCATATATTCATATAAAAGCACCCTTTTTACTATCTTACAGTTATTATAGTGAAAGAACATCTTTTTTATTTATGAACCACTATAAATACCTTTTACAACCTTGGAACGTAGTTTAAAAAACAAAATCACAAGGACTAATCCTAGTGCAACCAACAGAATCACAATATCCTGAAACAAAACAATACCCAGTGTAAATTAGCTTTTGCAACTAATTTAAAAAAACATGCAGTTTCACTTTTACATGAAACGTTATGCCTTCCAAATATTTTGAAAGCCGAGGTCATCGCTGGGGTGAAAATTTGTTGTAATCATTGGTCAAAGGAATTGAAGGTTTATCGTTAAAAAATATAAAACATTAGTTCATTAATTTCCAAATTAATTTATTTAAATAGCAGAGACACTGATCAAAGTCACCACACAAATTAATTTTGATTAGCATGAAAGTTAAAGAGTTACAGGGTGTGTGTATGTGTGTACTGCAAAAGTACCGAGGTTATGATCTATCTATCTATAACAATGAACGTATTTATCTATCTGGCAAAAAACACGAAATACCTGCTTATGAAGCCCTATCCCAAACGCAAGCACGTTCAGAATTATGGAAGTTTGTAACCATTTTCTAAAATGAAATTTTTGAGTAATCACAAATTCTTTACAAGAATACGGACAGTGGTTAATAATCTTAAATTGCAGATTATTACACAAGTCCAAAGTATCACATTTGTCTTTCATCTTTTTTGTGCAATTAAAAAAAACTCGATGTTAACTTCCCCGCTACTCAGGGGCATTATCATTAGGACGCAGCCATCTTGGATACCCTGCACACAAATATAAAAATGAAAAATAAAATGTTTGTTGTGTAAAAAATGCAAAATAATACATCAAATCTAAATGATTATCAAGCAAGAAAACTGACGAAAAATTGTGCCATTTTAAAGAAAATTGCTTTTTAATAAATATCACTGCAGAACTATTGCACGATGTCCGTAAGGACATTTAAATCTTTGTATCTTTTCAAGAAAAGATTTCAATTCTAAATTCACACCACGTTGACGGACTATTTAAAAATGTGAGTTTACAAAATTGTTAGTATAGTATGTTAACATAATATGGGCAACATTTCCTCAATTTTAATTAAAACAGAGTTTATTCGTGTGCGCCCCTTACGAGTTGTGTTACTAATCAAGCAAGATGGCAGGAGAATGGATACTAGACGAGTTGATATGTTACTTGGGAAGCCCCCTTTTTCAGGTCCCCGTCATAACATGCTGTGAAGCAAGTTGCATAAGTAGGTTTACAACGCGTTTTCAAACCCGTGACTTATATATTGTTTTTGTACCTCTAAGACAGTAAAATATTGGATTTTAAGTGTCCGTGTTATATCCACGGCTGTTTGTTATTGATTGAATTGCTTGCATATAGATTTCGCATAACATTTCAATTTAACAATCAGTATTCCTGCCAACAAATGTCGTAAATGCATTTTATGATGACACAAGGAAAATTATTTCTTCAATTTGCAAGTATACTATTTTTAAGAGTCGTGTTGTGAGGACCTCAACGTAATAATTGCCGTATGTTCAAATGTTATCAGCAGTAACATTACTTCATTATTCATGTCATTTTCAACAGTATGCATGAATGCAACACCCCAGTGGCCCCAGACTGGTGATGATCTGTGAATAATATTTTGACAGTTATGACAGCTTACCTTAAATTGATATTGGTAACAAGCTGAAGAATGTTTGAGAGAGTTTATTTAGTGTCACTATAATTTGTATGTTTCTACTAATACCATTGTCTCATAACTTTAAATGACTAGTAATCAAACATAAAAAACTTGCTGTTTGGTGCAAGAAAAAAAATATTGAACCACATCTATGTTTTGAAACTGCATGTGACTTTAAAAAGGTCACTTATGTCACGTGATGTCATCAGACTTTACTTTTACAGATTCCTAAAAAATCTGCATGGTTTTGTTGATTTTTCTGGTTTATATTTTTTATTTTTCAACAAAGTAGAAAAAATTCACCTATCAGCAATCACAAGGGTCCTTTTTGGAGTTAGAGTTGCAAAATATTGCAATAGAATATTTTAATCACTGCGAAAATTTAGGAAGAAAGTCCACTTGTCAGGAATGCACAAGCCAGCAGTTTCAAAGTACCCAAAATGCAGACATGGCAAAACTGTCAGTCTTACTAGTCATGACTGATTGAAAGACTGTTAAAGATAGTGAGTTATTGGTTCTTTGGAACAACAAGGGTTTTCTGAGAAGTATGAAACCAATTATGAATCTGAAGATAAAAAGATGCCTCTCTTGTCTCATTATTTTCTCTTTTTTTATGCCTTTTGTTTGGGGAATGATAAAGTAGTGGTTCCTAGGTTTAATTTGATGTGCAATACACATATAGTTATACAGGAAGCAATCGATATTGTAACAGTGTAGATGACAGATGTACAGAGGCTGAATAATTGCATATCTCCATGATCAGAATGTGTGCTATAAATCAAAATTCCCCCAATGCTACAATCTACTTAATTTCATTACTAAAATTGCCATTGTCAAACTAGAGCTTGAACCATTAACACTTGTATACATCATACTGAAAACTGCAATTTTTGACTTTTCAGTTTTTGAACCCTCAACGGAGGATTCTGCAGAATACAGACAATGCTTTCGAGATTTTAAGCAGCTGGTAAGTTTGATCACCTTTTTTTTAAGTTAGTTATCAAAGTGATTGGTTATGATGTTTGCAAAAATAAATTTTTTCAACATGTATATATACCAGGTACATAGGCTCAACAAAATGACACCAAATGTGGTATTTAGTCAAGTGACTGGAAGGATGATTAATGTTTGTAAATAATGTGACTGAAGAAATGAGGGTTAGTACCAGTAAAAAACAGAACCTGATAAAACAAAATATTATCTGTTAGGATAAGCTTAAACAGTGTGACTGGAAGTTACATAACAATTCAATTAGATTGATACTGTTTGTAACTTCTTTATCTCGAGTCTACATAATGTTTGTTCTGGTTTTCATATTCCTCAAAATAATTAAGCAAATACATTTCATCTTTTTCTCTTAATTTAATAGAAATAGAAGGGACAAAAAGTATACATTAATACACAGGAGAATTGCGTTGTGAAATGACTGAACTGTGATACATGTTGCTTTTAAGGTGAAGCACATAACTTCCACTTAAAATTGT
Organism: Lingula anatina; assembly: GCF_001039355.2. The sequence continues at coordinate 119,541 of NW_019775791.1, forward strand.
TCCTTGAACTGCAATATATGATCACTACAGGGAGCTGCAGGATATCGATAAGATTATTTACTGACAGTTTGATTGAACCTGTTGTTACAGCAAAAATTTGTTTCCTGAGATGAATGTGTTCAAAATGCATAGTTTAAAGCTCTTTCTCTCTTTCACTGATTAATGAGGATTCTCAAAGGGAAGATATTAGATACCAAGTTGAACAGTTTATTGATTTTTTGTTCACTTATGTCTCTATGATTAAGTACATTCATAGATACCATATGAATACATTTGTATAAGGCAGTAATATACATGTGCATATACAGCAATTCCTGATATGAATGACTTGTGGCACATATTTATTTTATGATATCATATTGCTGTATTTGATTTAAGTAATAAGATTTACATCAAAATCCTTCTGAAGAAAATTTTTAAGCATGTTAGCCCATTTCATTCTAAAATGGCTTAAATGATATTGACAGAATATAAGATCATAATTTTCAAATATATATTGTTGCATTACAGATTGATGTCTTGTTGGATGGCTTCAGAGAAGATGTTGGACTGACACAGAGTGACATTGTAAAAGCAGTACAGAAGTTGAACATGAAAGAAGACCTGAGGGAGATTTTCAAGGTACAACAAAAGAAATGTTGAATATCCCCATGATCTGTTCATAAGGCATTAAGACTTTCTGTTTGTGGATTGGATTGGTTTATCCATAATAATTTTTTCCCTGTTTGAAGTAGAAATGCTTATAACTTATATTGCATTGGACAGGTGTAAGGATTGTTTTGAAGTTTTATTAAAGAGATAACAACTGTTCATTTTGGCCAAAAAATGAATTTTCCTGGGGTAAACAACAATTTTCCCATACTTACCAATGGTAAATGAATCCATTTCTACATTCAGTGTTAGTCCCTGTTTTTTTTTTTTTTTTTTGTAAAAAGTTTGCTTTTTTGTAACAATCTCTTAACAGATTATTACAGAGTATAGCAATATGTGGAGGCCACTTGGTCTGATGACAAGCAAAGATTTCAGATTAATTGCTATAACTGCCGTTTTTGTGGTAAAATAGAATATATTATATTTCTATGAGTTGTTTACAGTGTATTTATTTTGAAATATAGATCTCATAGGAAGAAGTGTTATCCCTTTAAGAACCTTGGCATATAAATCATCTAATGGCCAATACAGAATGGAATGTGCAGAATTTCAGTGTTGAAATAAAAAAAAAATCGTCTGAAATTAAACCTAATATGCTTATTTCCACAGAACTCTTTTGAGCCTATTTTGGCTGTAGAAGACTACAAGTTTTTTGTTAAGATGATGACCAAGAAAAACATAGAACTGCAGGAACAGGCTTTGGCAATCTTATTGAAGAAGACAGGTGCAGTCCCAGAAATCTACTCTAATCAAGCCAGTGGTCCTCAGCCTGATGAAGCATTTGTAGCTGTGGCAAGGTGATTTTGGCATTCATTCACTTTGTGCCTTATCCTTTGGTAGAGAAGCATTATTTGTAACTTCATTGTCTTTGTGGTAGCCAAATAGAAGAGAATTGATAAAAAGTATTGATAATAATAATAATGATGATTAGGATGCTAACAATGGATTAGCATGGTTATAAAGTATAAAGCTGGTAATGAAAGTTATAATGTTAATTGTGGTAAATTGTTGTTGTTGACTTTCAGATTCATAACACGATACTTTTCGATCTTTTCAAATTCTAATTTTTAACTGTTGTTAAAGGTAGGGGAGATCTTTAATGTGAGTTAATAAGCTACAACGTTGTTTTAAACATAGCATAGAATTGTTATAGATGTGTTAATCATGAAATCAACAAATCTTTTCATATGATAGCCAAGCAGATAAGCAATCAGAAGTGAAGCAATCAGAAGAAGAGAAAAAGCAGACGGAGGACTTTGCAAAGGCAGAGGCTGTGCGGCTAGAGGGAGAGAAGAAACAGGAGCAGCAAAAGATGCAAGAGGCAAGTGTCTACAAAAGTGCAATTTTGCTGAGTAATTATCTTTTTTTTTTTCAATTTAGAAAGTCTATCTTTGTCATGTATAATTGATTTTTCTGCATAAGTCATTCTGGAGTTTTGTGGATTCATGTTGGAAATCACAGACGCTTAGCATATCTTTCAGTTATCACATAAATGCTGATTTAATCTTCCAGATGTTGTCAACACTGACTGTTGAAGACAAATTACCACCACTTCCTGCAGGAGCAGTGAAATCACCACCACCGAAGCCCTCCCACCCGACTGCCCCTGCACCAGCTCCAGCTCCTGCACTAGCCCCTGTTAAGGCACCAGCCACAGCTAAGACACCTGCACCAGCACCTGCACCAAGCAAAGCACCTGCACCAGCAGCAGTAAGTACAAATTTTTTGGTGAGAGACTTTGGTTTCCTGGCAAAAAGGTTTATCACACATAACCCTGGAAGTTTTAAAATTGTAAATGAATAAGCTAAATAAAGTTTTAGATGCTTAGTACTTAATATGTTTACTTTTTTCTTAGTACTTCATGATCTAAATAAAGTTTTAGATGCTTAATACTTAATATGTTTACTTTTTTGTTAGTACTTCATGATCTAAATAAAGTTTTAGATGCTTAGTACTTAATATGTTTACTTTTTATGTTAGTACTTCATGATCTAAATAAAGTTTTAGATGCTTAGTACTTAATATGTTTACTTTTTTGTCAGTACTTCATGACCTAAATCATGATAATGAAAATGTTGATATGACCATTTCTCACAAAACTTTAATTGCTTTCAGCCTGTAAGTAATGCAGATGCTGCTGCCAGTTGGCTTGCCTCTGCAAAACAGGAAGCAGGCCAGCCTCAAGGAGGATTACAGTCACACATGGTAAGAACTGGTACAGAGAGTACCTTTTACTCGTAATAAGAAATTGTAGAGACTTGACATATTCTTCTACTTTCACTAAGACATGTCATGATGTTAGTAATTCATCAGAGTACCTTGATTACATTATGTCAAGGCCCTGTGGTTAAGAAACAAAACATCATGCCCCATAGGTATAAAACATGTTAAGCTGCTCTAGAAACATACTCTATCATTAATAGTAGACCAAAAAAAAAACCAATTCACCAAAGAAATCATTGCATGTGGGAGGATTATGTCTGTCGTAAATTGGATGAAATTTGAGAATGGCACAATGTTATCAAAAGACATCTAGAGACAGTCATTATATCCTTGCATAGTATAATTGTATATGTTTTTTTTGCTTTAAGGCTGCAATGTCAAAACTAAGCCCAGATGAACTTAAAAAGAGACAAGAATTCCTTAAAGCCCAGAGGGATCAGCTGATAGCAATGAAAAAGAAAGAACGTGAAAAACAACTGCTGACTGCCGAGAAGGCTGCCCCTGCCCGTCCCAAGTCAGCAAGAGCTGCACGCTCATCACTGACACCTGCAAGTGTGCCGCCAGCTGAAGATAAAGAAATGTCTGCAGAGGCCCAAAAACAATTGGAAATGCGCAAGGCAATTGCTGCACGACTACGACAAGAAGTCGTTGGTAAGAAAACCTAACGCGCGCTTGACAGTTGTGGTGTGGACTTTGCCAGCTCTCTGTTTATTTGGTAAAAGTGTTGTTTCTCTTTCTTTTTTTTTATTTAAAGTTACTTTGCTCATATTCTTCTGTATATTAGACAGAACTAAAGGAAAACAAAAATGGAAACTATATATTTTCCGCCAACATACACCAGTGGTTGTACTGTTGTTGAATATTTAAAGGATTTATAGAAAAATTCTTTGGTACATCTAGTAGTTTACATTGCCACTGGGCTTTGAAGTGAATGAAGTGAAATTGGAATCAAGTGGACTACTGACCACATAAATTGTTTTGTGGGTTAAATCTTGAATAGCCAAAATAATGTATATTCAACAAACTTACAAGAACTTTATTACCAACTTGAGTTTTGCAAATAATTTCACACCAGCAAGAGACCCTGAATTTAGATTTAGAAAGTGTGGATCTATTCAACTAAAGTCCACTTTAAGGTGAAGATTTATGAGAACACATATAGAAAAATATTGTAATTTGATATATATATATATATATATATATATATATATATATATATATATATATATATATATATATATATATATATATTATCATGGTTGATCAACCTTTTGCTAACGTATCTACTCTCAGGTGGACATTTATTGTTGCTCCACACTGATGTGTTTTGCCTATAAATGCAAGCAACACTAGGAGGCTGTTCAGATGCTACTGAGAGTTAGATGAATCATTTCAAGTCTAGTCTACACATATTAGAGTGACCACATTAATGCAGATGCAACATTTGTCATTCAAAATATTTTTAGAACTCACCAAATACAAAATGAAATTTCAAAAAATTATAAAGTATGTATATTCAGGGTGTGGGTCTTGTGGAAAACCCTGTATTCTTTGATTGACATTCCATTTGTTTTGAAGAATTATGAAGTGAAATGAAAGTATCATTTTTGGCCATTTTATTATTTTCCTGAATATGTACACACGTCATTACTTTGGATCAATCACATACCATCCTGGTGCTATGATTTATGTGAGCATCTTGCTACTAAGACAAAGGCAAATGCTATAAAATATTTCTATATCATTCCAGCCATTTTATTTTTAAAGGAATACAACTCGTGATATGTCCTTACCGTCAATATTTATTATGGCTTTAGGCAATCAAACTGTTTTAATTAGTCAGGGTCACATTTTGATATTGAAATGTGCAATTTGTATGTTTAAATGGATCAAGGGATGGCACCCAAAGTTACTGTGGTAAACATAAGACATGCATTTATTTTATTGAATATGTACAAACAGATATTAGTCTTTATATTTTAAGTCTGTATCTTTATTTCTTGACTTTTTGTGTTTGCTGTGCATTTTAGATTCTGTTCACCTCCGTCCAGAGCATTTTATTTTCTTTTTGAACAGTTATGAATGTGTGTATTGTTATTAGTAAGTATAAAAGTCACTGATATCCTATTAAATGGGTTGTGTAAAAGCATTTTTGTAATGGAGAAAGGAGGCAAATAAAGACTGTCTATGATATGAATAGTTTTTAACCGTTTGAAGGTTCTTTACATTGGACATTAGGGGAAAGTGTCACCTTCACAATGAAATGTTTGCTTTTGCTTTATCCACCATGACTTATATTATGTAAAATTTGTGTCTGATAAAGATATATATAAATTTGCAGATTCAATTTTTTTTTAAATTATGGTTGCCAGCAATTAAAGTGATTAAAAAAGTAATTAGATTGCCTAAAATAACTATTTTATGCGTGATCTCACTAAAAGTTTTTGTTACCAATATATATATATATGTATATTGTTTATATTTTGTTTCCCAGCCATGCGTGATCTGGAGCTGATGTAGGTAAAACAAAGAAGCAGAGAGAAGGATCACATTTAAATTACATCATACCTTTGTGTTAATGTTGTCTTGGTAACAGGTTGTATTACCTTTCAACTATTAGTAGACTCTACTTCTAGAAATAGCTGTTGTGTTGTGTGAATTGATTTTTGTTGAACAGAATATAGAACAATAGACTGCTTTTTTTGTCAGATCAACCCGACTACCACCAGTAGTCTAAGATGTGTGGACAATGCTAAATGGAAAGTTAAGTGTGTGAATTTAATCACTGCTGTTTGCATTCTTGAGCTATTTTTGTGGCCAACAACATTGACATATGAGCTCAATGTAATAGCCTGCCTTGTGTATTTACCCAGGATATAGTTTCATTGTGTGACTTCATCACAGTGTTCAATTTCTATTTATACTATACCCAAGGATAAGAAAAAAGATAAATCTCTCCAGCAAGATAATTCTGTAGCATCCATATCAATCATCAGATGTTCCCATTAGCATCATTTCTGTAATTGCCTGGAAAGTCTTTATCAAATAGCACTTTGATCATTTGATCAATTACAATAGGAAATCAAAATTATTTATGAGAACTTTGTTGGAAACATATTTGTTCAAAAATGGACACAAGGTTTTTTTTTTCTGAAGTTACGCAGTTTCATTGAGTCTGACCAGGTATTTACCAATATTTCAGCTTTATTTTCCTTTTTTGCAAAAATGAGTTGTAACTAAATGCAGGCACTGGGTTGTACAAGTTCATAAGCTTTGGAAGGCTTTAATTCTTTTTAAATTATATTTTGGTATAACATTTCACACAGTTTGACTTTACAAGCAGGTTTTTCAAATTGATTCGATTTTTGTAGGAGTAAAATAAAGTATGCAAAGATAAATTGGGACCAAAATTATTATAGATACTATAACATTCCAGTTGACTTTTATTAAGGAAACCAGTTTCGGAAATTTGTATTTACTTACAAGCAGTTGAAAATATCTGGTAGTGCAATCAGTAGTTTAGAAAATCATTTTTCACATCCAAAATTTTGGTTCATTCTTTTAAACAGTTTGACCCATCAATAAGAAAGTTGATTGGAGCATGCAAAGTAAATTTTAGAGAAAAGAGTAGTCTTTTAAGAGAGATGTCCTTTGTGTGAACTTCATTCACAAAAGTGAAACTTCATTGTAGAACCATATCAAAGTTTCTATTATATCACTTTTTTTCAGTTCAAGGTATGAAATTATGGAATCCCTATCTCATTAGTGTGGCATTCTGCTGAACATTCCTTGAAATGTCATTTTCAGAAAAGAAATTAGTAAATGTGTAAATAATCATGTTATGAATAAAAAAATGCAACAGAGTAGAAGTTCGCCCTATTTCTATTTTTATATTTGAAGGTTACTTTTCCAAGTTTCTTGTCATATTGGAACAATCATTGTACGAAGTACCAAGTTCTTGTCTATTTTTTTTCCAATTTATAAAACAAAACAATTAAAGGAATCTAAGAATTTATGATTCAAATTTCAATTTCACATTTTAACTTATTTTGAGAATTAGTATGCACATGTAAGTGTTTAAATTGATATTTTATCCATTTTGTGAGTTGTGTTCTCATAAAATAGCAAGTTTTAATCAATATATATATATATATATATATATATATATATATATATATATATATTGGCAATAATAACCACAGAAAACATTTTGCTGAACATCTTATGTTCATTTCACCTTATTTGTCTTTAAAGTGCCTGCATTTTCTCTCTACCACATCACTGCTATATAATACAAATAACAATTCTGACTTTAAAGTGCAGACTGGTTACGTACGTTCTAAGGAATTGAATCTTGAAACAAAATTTCATACAAGCATCATTTTATTTTGTGTAATATAGTATGTGGTTTACAGATAAAAATCTTTTAATTAGTGTCAACATACACATTTCATAACTGAATACATGATGCAGTAATGTATGCAACTCTTGTTGACAAGTCTTATATGCTTATTAAGACTGACATTAAAATACTTGCTTCTCAAAAACTGCACACCCCCTTCATTAATTACAACTTTGCACCCCTTTTCAAGGCCACTAGTGAAACTTCAGATCTTTTAGCTTGTTCAGCAGTTTAAGCTTACCAAGAAATTACCAAACATATCAGTGAATAATAACATAACAAAATTGAGTTAAAGTGAACAGCAGCTGATCATAAGTTTCAAGGTACAATATTGAAAACCTACTAAGACATGATTTAGGGTTGTAAGAGAAAAGTGGGACGAAATGGCTTGGTGGCCTTGTGACTGGGGATTTGGGGGCTGCTGAAGGCAGAAAACCGCCAAGANCAAAATAACTATTTTATATGTGATCTCGCTAAAAGTTTTTGTTACCAATATATATATATATATATATATGTATATTGTTTATATTTTGTTTCCCAGCCATGCGTGATCTGGAGCTGATGTAGGTAAAACAAAGAAGCAGAGAGAAGGATCACATTTAAATTACATCATACCTTTGTGTTAATGTTGTCTTGGTAACAGGTTGTATTACCTTTCAACTATTTGTAGACTCTACTTCTAGAAATAGCTGTTGTGTTGTGTGAATTGATTTTTGTTGAACAGAATATAGAATAATAGACTGCTTTTTTGTCAAATCAACCCGACTACCACCAGTAGTCTAAGATGTGTGGACAATGCTTAATGGAAAGTTAACTGTGTGAATTTAATCACTGCTGTTTGCATTCTTGAGCTGTTTTTGTGGCCAACACCCATGCCTTGTGTATTTACCCAGGATATAGTTTCATTGTGTGACTTCACCACAGTGTTCAATTTCTATTTATACTTTACCCAAGGATAAGAAAAAAGATAAATCTCTCCAGCAAGATAATTCTGTAGCATCCATATCAATCATCAGATGTTCCCGTCAGCATCACTTATGTAATTGCCTGGAAAGTCTTTATCAAATAGCACTTTGATCATTTGATCAAATGCAATAGGAAATCAAAATTATTTATGAGAACTTTGTTGGAAACATATTTGTTCAAAAATGGACACAAGGTTTTTTTTTTTTTTTTTTTTTCTGAAGTTACGCAGTTTCATTGAGTCTGACCAGGTATTTACCAATATTTCAGCTACCAATATTTCAGCTTTATTTTCCTTTTTTACAAAAATGAGTTGTAACTAAATGCAGGCACTGGGTTGTACAAGTTCATAAGCTTTGGAAGGCTTTAATTTTTTTTTTTTTAATTATATTTTGGTATAACATTTCACACAGTTTGACTTTACAAGCAGGTTTTTCAAATTGATTCGATTTTTGTAGGAGTAAAATAAAGTATGCAAAGATAAATTGGGACCAAAATTATTATAGATACTATAACATTCCAGTTGACTTTTATTAAGGAAACCACTTTCGGAAATTTGTATTTACTTACAAGCAGTTTAAAATATCTGGTAGTGCAATCAGTAGTTTAGAAAATCATTTTTCACATCCAGAATTTTGGTTCATTCTTTTAAACAGTTTGACCCATCAATAAGAAAGTTGATTGGAGCATGCAAAGTAAATTTTAGAGAAAAGAGTAGTCTTTTAAGAGAGATGTCCTTTGTGTGAACTTCATTCACAAAATTGAAACTTTATTGTAGAACCATATCAAAGTTTCTATTGTATTATCACTTTTTTTCAGTTCAAGGTATGAAATTATGGAATCCCTATCTCATTAGTGTGGCATTCTGCTGAACATTCCTTGAAATGTCATTTTCAGAAAAGAAATTAGTAAATGTGTAAATAATCATGTTATGAATAAAAAAAATGCAAAAGAGTACAAGTTTGCCCTATTCTATTTTTATATTTGAAGGTTACTTTTCCAAGTTTCTTGTCATATTGGAACAATCATTGTCAAAGTACCAAGTGCTTGTCTATTTTTTTCCAATTTATTAAACAAAACAAAGGAATCTAAGAATTTATGATTCAAATTTCAATTTCACATTTTAACTTATTTTGAGAATTAGTGTGCACATGTAAGTGTTTAAATTGATATTTTATCCATTTTTTGAGTCGTGTTCTCATAAAATAGCAAGTTTTAATCAATATATATATATATATATATATATATATATATATATATATATAAGCAATAATAACCACAGAAAACATTTTGCTGAACATCTTATGTTCATTTCACCTTATTTGTCTTTAAAGTACCTGCATTTTCTCTCTACCACATGACTGCTATATAATGCAAAATAACAATTCTGACTTTTAAGTGCAGACTGGTTACGTATGTTCTAAAGAATTGAATCTTGAAATAAAATTTCATACAAGCATCATTTTATTTTGTGTAATATAGTATGTGGTTTACAGATAAAAATCTTTTAATTAGTGTCAACATACACATTTCATAACTGAATACATGATGCAGTAATGTATGCAACTCTTGTTGACAAGTCTTATATGCTTAAGACTGACATTAAAATACTTGCTTCTCAAAAACTGCACACCCCCTTCATTAATTACAACTTTGCACCCCTTTTCAAGGCCACTAGTGAAACTTCAGATCTTTTAGCTTGTTCAGCAGTTTAAGCTTACCAAGAAATTACCAAACATATCAGTGAATAATAACATAACAAAATTGAGTTAAAGTGAACAGCAGCTGATCATAAGTTTCAAGGTACAATATTGAAAACCTACTAAGACATGATTTAGGGTTGTAAGAGAAAAGTGGGAAGAAATGGCTTGGTGGCCTTGTGACTGGGGATTTGGGGGCTGCTGAAGGCAGAAAACTGCCAAGAAAAAAAAATATCTGATTTATTTTGGTAAGAGTCATGTCTGTCTGCTAAAGTAGAATTTGGTACCGTTTTCTCAATTTAAAAAAAAATGTTCAAAATGAAGAGGAGTAATTAAATAGACCTCTGCTCCTCAATGACAGCAACCATAACAAAATATATCTTGGGGCTAATAAATTATTAGCTTTGTACTCGATACAGCACTTGGGATACAGTTATCTTAACCCTGCAAAGGTCCATTTGATCTCCGGTGCACTAATATACGCAATGATGACTAATGACACACTCAAATACTACACAACTGTACACCACATATTACATCTATTTATGTTCTTTGCAGAATTCCACATTAGAATATAATTTAAAATTATTCACAATTGAAATCCTCTTCCGTGGTTAAAAAAAAACTACCTCATTTTGATGGTACATCTCAATACAATACTTATATTCCTGTTATGCTCATACAAAAATTTCATTTTAAATGCGTCCCTGAAGTTTTGAACAGCGTCTCACTTTAAAGTGGTAGTGATCCCAACCTGCTTCTCTAGACTGGTTTTCGGACTTAAACTGCAGCTCTATCATATAATGGTGACATGTTTTAATAAAACTATGAAAAGAAGCATTCTAAAAGATAAGACGTAATTAACAAAAGAGCAATTTTGAAAATTTTTTCCTAAAATAGGTAACAACATTAACCATTGGTCTATGAACCACTGACAAAAGAGTCCTAGCAGCAATTCACTGCATCTGGTGAAAAAAATGGTCAATTTACTCCTCTCAGCCATAATGTTCTACTGTTCACTTGTGAGGCAACTGGTCTCTAATAAAAGAAATGGATATGAAAATTGCATGCTAATTCAGCATGCTTTTACTACACTCTATACGAGTCACCATGTGACTTGATTGTACCACCAACGAAAAGATCATTATACTTTTAAATGCAAAAAATTATAACAACAATAATAAATAAACATAATAATCATAATCATTATAAATAAATAAAACTACATGATAAAAGGTATTACAAGGATCCTTTGAAAAAACAGATGGGAAATTATGCCATACAAATTGATTGAAGTTTTGAAAAATAATAATGATGAAAATATTATGAACTCGACTAACCTCTTTACCTCCAACTTCACAAGCTGGTGGTAAAATAATAGGCTTAAAAATTCTGTGGCACTTGTCAAAGAATCAATTAACTATATACACCTTGATAAAATGCCTATTCCATGCATGTAGAATAAAATACATCTTTGTTTGTACAAAACTATCAGAAAACTGCATGGACATGACAAGTACTGCTCTAGAGATAAAGCTATTATTTACACATTAGTCATGGGCACACAAGAACTAGAATAAGTATCTGAAGTGGATAATGAGATCACAATTGTGAGGCAGACTGTAAATGTTTTGTTTTTTTGTAGGACGTCAAACCTCAAAAAACTAATTACAGTAAGCTGGCATGTTCTATGTCTGATGCAGAGAACTGCATCCCATTATTTTGTAAAGGTGGGACAGCTCTTGAGAAGTCTCCACATTTTTTCTCTTACTAGAACCTACCAGTACACCTACCCCAGTCATATAAGCACAGAATGTACGAGGTCTTTTTTACCCATAATCTTACCACTGTATCAATGCTTGCGAGGTGAACTAAACACATTAGCTGTCTTAATCAGCAACCTAATTCAATTTTGATAAGATATTACAATAGACTGGGGTTATTGCTGTGCTGAACTCACACGTGAACAGTTGGCTGGATGGTTAATAAGGTCACACCAGACAGTCACAGCAGCAATGCCCTGACAATGTTCCAGACAAAAAAAAAAAAATCTCAATCAAAACAAAAATTGCTGATTTAGCTTGCTGTGGTCCCTCAGTATTATATTTTTTCGTTTATCTGCAAAAAAAACTTGGCTACTATGTCAGTACCGCCTGAGTTGCATTTCATTGAGTTATGAAGATCAGTTCAGGTAACTGCCACCAGTTAAGACAGATTGTACTTTCTATGCAATCTCAATCAACCTCTGTTTATGTGACAAATTCTGAACTGTACTTTGCACATGTAAGAATCTGCAAGTTGAAAGTAGTTAGCTTGCCAATCTAGGTCGCTTTGCTGCAGGCATGCTAGATTGGTCCGCCTCCTCTTCTTCCTCATCCGAGTCTTCATCTGGATAGTCCACTAAACCCACTAGAGGCTTAAATGAGATAAAAGAAAAATACTAAGTAAAAATCTCATTTTTTTTATTTTAACACACAAAAGATATATAGGGTAAGGACATCTACGCAGGCAAGTACCTTTTCATGATAAAAAATTTGTAGAAAATTAATTACAAAAAATGAACTATAACCATAATAAATCAAAAGTTTACTATTTTTAAGCTTGACTCAAAAGACAATCAAATTTCCAATTACTGTATCACATTCGAATTCGTCCAAAAAAAAAAATAAATAAAATAAAATAATAATAATAATAAAATAAATATATAAATAAAAAAAAAGAAAAAAAAATCACCCAAAGTCTCATATAACATTTGTCTCTACCTTGTTTGTGACTACATTATTTGGTTTGACTTCCTCTTTGGGCGGTGTGGGTGTCCCATTAGGGCTTGCAGGACTCCCCACAGGACTGGTCAAAGGACTATGCACGGGACTATTGCTTGGACTAGTCTTGAGATTTATATTGATAGGTGAGGTCCTGTTGTTCATGCGTGGCGGAGAATCTCGAAATTCATTCTCCTTAGCTGTAAGAAAATAATCGTCTTATCAACATAAAAAACAACTCTTCACAACCATAGATCAATTCCACTATAGTTTAACTCCATTTTTATTTCTATAAAGCACCCTAATGTGTACACTTTTGATTCTCATACCATTCAAATAAAACAGAATATGGAATCATAAAATTATTTTCACATGGACTATTTTCATTACTTTTATAAAAAATTGCATGTGAGGAAAATGAAAGAGTTTCAAAATGGTCCTCAAATAAATTTAAAATCTACTTACAAACACCCATAACTCTCCGGCTCTCCAAATACTTGTTTATTTGGTCAAAGTCCGATTCCAGTTTTTTACTGAGCATTTCACTAACAGGTTTCATGGTATCGCCATCTTCAAAATCATCGTCCTGATCAAACCACATTTCCTCATCTTCTTCCAAGGTACGAGCATCTCGTCGATACCGATTATTTCGAAGTATTGTGGGCGTGCTGAAATTTATTTCATAATTCCTACAGATATGTAAATTCCAGAAGAACAGAAATGCAACTTATTTATAAAAGACTGAGGCAAGAACACTCAATCTTATTTTTAATCTTATCAAACATCTATCCATCTATTTCAAAAACTTATGCTATCACATGCTAAACTACTCTGAATAGCTTCAGAGCAATTGCCAAATACTCACTTTTCTAAAGATGCAGTTTTGTCTTTTAATCTCTCTTGTTGCTGATCATATCTCAATTTCAGGGCCCTGAAGGTCTGCACGTAGTCTACATGCTCAAATGCTTTGTAATGCACCTCTACTATGTGAGAGCAAACAGACTTCACATCCTCCTGAAAGATTATGTCAACAAATGTTTAAATGACAAAGTAATCCCTTCACTTGTGAAAACTATGGACTTATCTTGAATGAAAAGTAAGTTTTGTCTTTAAGTCTTGATCATTTTTCTCTCACTCTCCTCAAACTGTCCCATGGCTATAATTTGAAGTCCTTTGGCTCTGCCACAGTCTACCTTTTATAGGACTTCCCAATGTGAGAATTAAGCAGTAACGCATGTGATAGCCCAATAGCAGCAACAGTGCTCATAGAGTCACCACTAACCTAATCTTATCCCAATGTCATAGCAATTAACACCTTTGAAAAGTAAAACTGCCTAGAAAGGTGTCAGAGTGCAAAAAAAAAAAAAAAAAAAAAAAACAGATGCACATAATGAAAAAAAGTCCTCACTATAAAGCATTAGGTCTTACTTACCACTCTTATAAATTCAAACATTTCTATGATTGCAGAGTTGAGCAGATTGTATCTGTCCCCATTTGCCTTGAAGGCATCCACTACAGGCTGGAAGAGACACCCTTTGATAATATAGCGATTGTAGAATTCATCTTTCAAAGACAAAACTCGTCGCATAAACCGCAAAGCACCTGAAATGAAAAATACACAAGTGAAAGTAAAAGAAAATCAAAAAATTAAAAATACCCAACACCAAAGCTAACTTCAGAGATGGCAATTACTAAAAGTGAATTACAAACAGAGTACGTTCAAATAGCCAGAAAGCATGTAAAAACAACAAATCTGTTTTAAAACTATACATCAAGATAACAAAACATGACCTTCAGTTCACAAGAAGAGGAATACTCACACAACGCAAGGAAAGCGTGTTTGGAATTCATAAGCACCAAAACTCTTCGCAGCAGATCCTTGTTTATTATGTAATTCTTGATGTGGTAAGTGTGGTGCTCCACACAGAAGGCCAGAAGCTCTAGGGTAAGTCCCAGCAGCTGAGCAGTGCGATAGTCATCTGAAAAATTTACACAATATAATGTATAACTAAAGAAACACATTGCAATTTTTGTGTTGGCTTGCAAGTCAAACAAATTCCTCCAAATTATTCCATGTGACGTGCCTGAAATAATATCAAGATTGCTCAATCCATTCTTTAACTATTGTTATGAAGCTCTCATGATATTCAAAATTTCATACTGCTTTCAATGTTTTCACCATATTTTCTTTAACAAACACCAGTTTTATGCACCTCATCCTAAAATAATAAGAGATACAAACCTCTGTTTGGTTTGTCACCAACTGTGTTTGCAAACAAGGGTGCAGTCATAACGTGCATACAATGCTTGTAAAAGAAACTAAGGAACTCTGTTTTCTCAGTTTTCTGAAATAAAATGAAAAAACTCTGTGAAAACAGACTTTCCTATATTGCAATTCAAACAATTTTACATTCTAAACAATGACAGACACAATTCTGATGAAATGCACAGTAACATATGAAAGTGAGAAATTCAAATTATCACAGCACAATGCTGAGGACATTTCTTTGCACATTCTCTGAAACTTTCCAATACAATTTGTTCTCGCCATCACTACCACTATTTTACTTTTACTAGTTCATCCTTCACCCATTTCCAAGCCTTACCTGAACACAAATATCAGTCTATTCAATAATAACTTACATTGGCAGTTGCCAGCATGTTTTCAGGATCAATCAGTAGTCTTATAATTCCAATTAACTGCACTGCTCCACCAAGTTCTGAAGGTAAACCTAACAAGTATTAATGGTTTGATACAAAATTATGAACTCATCCACATCAATATTTTGTCAAATATACTGTGGATGCTGTGGTCTTTCTTCGGGATATGGAAATCATAAATCAGGATTTGACAAACCAGTGCTTAATAATCAACAATAAATAGTTAAAAGACAGCAAGCACAAGAGCACTAACTCTCCCATGCAGTCAGTTTGTACATGGTGAACTTACCTGGATCTGGATCACTAACCATTTGTTCTATGACAAGATTGATCAGCAAGTCATCCTACAATGTAACCAATAAATATCTTTATAACAATGTTCAATGAAGCAAGACCTCTACCATCATCAAACAGCTGTTAGAATAATCATATTATAATGCCATAAACAAGATAAAAAACAATAAATGAAAAACAAACCAGTTTCCCCATTGCACATGTTGAGACTTTCACGACTACAATTTAAACCAAGCAGAGGATAAATGTTATAATACACAACAGAGTTTATCACCCAAAAAATTATCTCCAGAAATTAACAAATATGTATCAATTCAAAACCAACAGATTTCAACAAACCATAACATGTATGCACCACTCACAACAACCAAACTTTCTAATATGCTACATTTCTAAACTACGCAACATCTAGATTTTGTGGGTAATCATATTCACTTCACAAAATGGCTTGCTCACATCATCTTGTATCCGGCCTTCGTGCAGTATAAACTCTCGCACCATGGACGGACTGTACTCAACTATGAAGGAAAAAATGTCAATGGCAGCTGACTTCATCACTGGATCTTCAAGACCCTGAAATTGAAATAATATACTATCAGAAAATGTACATGCAGGAAAAATTTCTATTATTTCTGAAGAATTTAGTATAACTTTCAAATCTTTACCATCCCTTACTTGGCTATACAAAAAAGCATTTATTCAAAAACAGTGGTGACTAACTTCTTTTACTATTTTTCACATCCATTTCATTGGTTCAATAGTTTTTAGAACTGTACAAAATGCCTCAATTAAACTAGCCTCTCAAATAAATAAAAAATTTTCTAACACAGCAGGTCAAATAAAAATAGACTTACCAAAATAACTTCTAGTGCTGATAAAATACCTAAGTTTGAAAGAGCCTGCAAATAAAAGATAAAAGCAGGACGTTACCCAGAGCTCACAACTCATATTTTATTTATTTATTTATTTATTTATTTATTATTATTATTATTATTATTATTATTATTATTGTGTGTGTGTGGGGGGGGGGGAGGGGGGGGGTGAAACCAATGGAACTAACGATTAAGAATTTTTAGTCAACGGAAAAAATCAACTCACCTTAAAAAAGGAGTCCCTATTTTGCTGCTGCAAAGTCTGTGAAAATGTACAAAATTCCTTGAGAAATAAAACCAGATCTCCCCTCTTTTCATCATCTGTCTCTTCATCCCGTAACTGCTTGAACAGTGTCTCCAAAAAACGTTCATCATTCTGTAAGGCAGTAAGTACGATTTCTAATTGGCCTTCATTTGTCTTTGTTGGAAACAACATCAAATTTAGGAGAACTTTGTAAGAGGAGCATTTCATTAACCATCAATATGACTTACAAAATTTTACATCTAAATAATAATCATTAATAGAACAAATGGCATCAATGTGATGACTTTTGGTCATTTACAGAACTAACCTCTGAACCAAAGAACCAATATCTAACTGATCATTTATTTCTTTTTGGTGCCCAATGGCAATATATATATATATATCTTCATCTAAATGGTTCTACATTAAAAAAAAAACAAAAGGCTAGTCCAAAAAAGCTGACATTACAGAAAGTAAGAAGAACAAACACAATACAGTGGCATTTAGATATTTAAAAGACAAGAAGTTACTACCTGAATCATTCCAACAATTTCCACTTTGTTGAAAAAGATGAAAGAACCTAGTGTTGATAACATATTCTCCTCAAACACAGATGGGGTAGGCAATATGACATCTTGTATGTACTGCACTTTGTAAGTCTGATGGATCTTCTGAAGTAGCTCTTGGCTTGTAATGGGAATAACTTCCTTGAATTTTGCTGTTTTACTTAAGTACTCTCGATGTTTTGCAGGCTGAGGTAATGCTGGATCGTATTCCAAGACACCCACTATATCCATGATGACGTCGTCATTGAACATGATCTCAAACAGTGCGTTTTTGTTCAATAAAAATATACTTTTGAATATGTCATACAAATGATGAAGTCCTTCTAAATTTTCTAAATCTTCACACATGTGAAATAAGTCTATCAGCTTTTTGATGTAATTTTCATTTTCAATGGCAACAGCCAGTTTCTCTCTCCGTATAGGAGAGGGAAGAACACTTGTGAATAACTCTGATATCTCCTCTAAAGTTGATATTACACAAGGTGGTAACTCTATAGGTGGCGCTGCATCTGGAATCTCATCAAAATGTTCTTCTTCAGACTCCCCTTCCACAATATCTTGAGTGATATCAACAGAGGGATCTTTCCCTTGAACCTAGTTAAACAAAAAAGAGAAAAAACTAATTATGATGAAAATCATAGAATTTGTACTACATGTATGATTCAGGTAAGATTTGACCAATGGCTGTATAACTTACTAAACCAGATTTCACATAATTTGTTATTGGTCTCACCAAACTGAGATCTTTTAATATTTGCATACAAATTTTGGAGAATGTCCATTAAATTATGTAGAAAACATAAGTAATTTTTAACAAAAGACAATGACTATATGCACCACAACAATAGCTTACAGCCATATGACCAGTAAGCTAAACATAGTGTTCAACATAATGCATAAGTATATATCTGTGTGCATCACATGCTAAAGCCATCAAACTTCATTTCAAACAGTAGGCAATGCATACAGACATGAAGTTGTATATTAGCAATGAAAACCAGTAGTGTTAATCTCATCAAGTTATTCCAATTATCCACAGCATGCAACTTGGTTTTAACTTTCAACCAATCACACACTGTATGCACAGTTTTGAACCCACATATTTGCAACTTATCATTTCCGGGGAATTTCATTTCTCAAACAATCAATAAACCTATATCTAAAAAACAAGATTTTTTTTTTTTGAAATGAAGTTTGAAAGGTCACTTGGGAAATCAGAAAACTGGTCTCAGTAGGAAAAAACAAAATTACTTACAGAGACACGTTTACATTATGCAGTATACATTTATGCATATTGGGATTCATTAGAAATATTTCGAAAATTCCATTTTTTTTCACTTCCTTTTTAAAGGTGACCAACAAATTACTGCACCTGCTGCACATGGTTGAACAAATGTATATTGTTCCCTTTTTTCTTTTGTTTAAAGGTTTGAGCCAAATAAATCCCAATACAGATTACCGACACCATATATTATCACAGATTGAACAACATGCCAGGATCATTTCTGCAATTTGTTTGCAGAACTGTTACTATATCCATTTTCTTTCACAACTGAATGACTCTGGGTGAAAAAAAAGCAGGTTTTACAATTGCTTTACAACTGATGACTACATCCACCTACTCAAGGATTGGTAAAATGAGTGAAATACACAAAATCTATTTGATCCATGTGGGCATGCATCTATGATATGATATGATATGGCCTGTAGTTCACAGGTAAAGCTGGTGCACACATTACCTGTAAACTTCGTCGCCATGACAGAATATTTTGTGAGTGCTGAAGTTGGGTTTGCTGAAAATACAAACCATGGGTCATGACTGCTTATAAACTGCTTTCATTCCATATCTTTTCTCTCTTGTAAAACAAACTTTTTCTCACATAAATAATACATGGTAAAGGACGGATTCATCTTTTTTTAAATACAGTGTCCTAGCAATGTTGCAAATGTATTGTGGGCTCATAACTGTGCTTGGATCTCACTCTCAATATATAATAGTGATACAGCCAGATACACAAATTTGCATGGAGTGTTATATATGCTAACTTCAATAGAGCCTTAAAAGATCAAGACTTCTAAACTAGTCTATTTGCCAGTATATATATGGTATAATATAACCTAAAATAAACACTCTGATTTCAAATGACTAATAAAGCTCTGGCTTTTTCAAAATCAAATCAATACACATTCAATTGACACCATGTTAACAACAATAGGAAAGTATTTTCAGGGAGTGTCATGGTTTGGAAGTACAGATCAATGGTCATCAGTATAGGCAACATAATATATCTGTAATGGACACTGTTTTATTGGTCAACCTACACCATGCAGAATCAATATAAGCTGCTGGATAATATTACAAAAAATTTAATTCAACAAGCATCTAGGTGAAACTTGCATTGGATTGTGGCAGTCCTGAATAGTTTTTTCAATAAAATGGTTTTAACCTTAAAGCAGAACATTTTTGTTTATTTATTGATTTTCATCAAAGGCTTTTATAAAACTGTCAATGAAGAAACAATCAAGACAGAGAAAATTGGCGAATCTGTACTTATAAATGTTACTCCTTCTATTCTATATTTGAAGAATTATATCCTTCATACATTTAAAAAATTCAGTAGGCAATTAGGTGCTTACTGCCACAAAAGATCAATTCAATAACAGTGGACACTCATTTCCTATAGTGCACCACCAACTTAGTCATCTCATTTTCATTTTATACATACAGTATTTACATTGTCAGGCATCAAAATATAAGTCATATGGAGGTTTTGTTTCCAGTTACGTATCTTTAACAAGACAAATAGTCCAACTTGTCATGTCACATTCATGACATTAAATCCTCAAGGAGCTGATGAAAATCTCTTTATATCATATAAAAGCTGAAGTAGAAAGTCTTTGTTCAGTCTAAACAGCATGTGGGACTTTTTTTTTATCTTTCAATATTGTAAAATTTACTTTTTTAAAACAAAATGAAAACTTTAAGATCCACACTCATATCAGACTGAATGGTACTTACAGTATGCATCTGTGACCTTACAGTACTCATGTGGTGTCACAACAATATGCCCATTTATGCCAATAGATGGTGGGCATAAAAAGCTCAACATGAAATGGGAACACAGCCTAATCTATACAACATGCAAACATATTGACCCCACCTGGCAAATCTTCTCCCAGATTTCATCACATCCAGCTTTCTCTTGAAAGCTGAGTGCCAAGTCATAGTTCTCTCCTTCAGACCACACAATCAGGGTTTCCTAAAATATCAAAATTGTTTCTTAATGATCCTACAAATCAGCCTTTATATAAGTACTGTAAACAACATATAAAGCAGCATATATGTATTATTTAAACCTATAAGGGCCTGTGGTATACATATTTATGAAATAAAAGGTGTAAAACTAAAAATCCTTCACCAATTTTGTATTTTTTCCCATATTAAAATTTAATGACCGGCAGAAATTCCGAGTTGTCACTTAACAATTCACAACCATCTTCTTTTATGTTTTAAAATATTTATTTTTTCATTATTTGTTTATTCTACTCTTTTTATAATATATTTCCCAGCAAAACACATTATTTTCAATCAGACTAGTAAAATTTAATAATTTCCTTAAGAACATGCTCATGGTATGTTCATTAGGCACGTTATGTATTGGTTGAAAAATATACCAAGAAACAATTTTTCAAATTTCAATCTGAAGTATGGTGGCAAAGAAGACATCATCTGGGGAAGAGTATCTATGCAATTCAGTGAGTCAAAACTTTGGAGTATGTAAATTTATTTCCTGCTTACTAGTGACTTCAATTAAAAAAAATTCTTTATGGAAATACATAAGAAAAAAACTTGAATTTATGTATTATTCTCACCTGCTGTTTTTGGTAAGCTGTATCTGGAAGTATTTTTGATTCCAGCAATAACGATCCTGCAGAAAAAAATAATATATTAAAAATAAGATGGCAGTGAACAACAATGAATATAATAAAAAATTAATAATATCTTCAGTTCACACTATTCCAGTGTTCATATAAATATTAATTTGCCTACCTATATTAATTCTTTAACAGGAAACATATCAAAAAATAAACCTTTAAATCTTATTCTACACAAATTTGACTTTGTCCAGCCATTTTATGAATTTTTTCCTCTCTCTCTTTGAAAGTGTGTGCTCGTGTCGATTTCTATAGATCAATGTTTAATGATTACAGTGTAATAGATAAATGTTGCAGGGGGGCGGGGGGGGGGGGAAGAAGGCAAAAAAGCCTTTGTATTTCTTAATTGGATGTTCAAACAAACACCTTGTTAACAAGGTATGTCATATTCCCTGCTCCATCTCATGATCTGTCCTTCTGACATCAATTTCCAAATCTTGTTGCATGCTTAAGATTCCTACTTCATGGCTTCCTTATCTGCATAGGGCTTTTAAGTAACTTAAAATTAAAACTACATCCACTAGGACACCTTTGAGATCCATATAGTAAGTTTTTTATGTCAAATTACTGCCACAAAATCCGACCAAATGTCACTATACTGTAATGTTTCAGTTCTATTACATTATTTCCAGAAAAATGATATTTGCTCAGGTATTTTCAAATTTTTTTCTGTGCCTTACTGACAATGGCATGAGGAAAAAATAGCTCAAATAATATATACAACCAGAAATTTGAAAACTTTAAAAATTTTAACTTTTAAAGCATTTTAACTTAAAAAGCTTTTTCTTCTGCATGATTAATTAATTTTGGTTGGCATTTTGGCATGTAGACTTAATGTATGCGGTGTAAGAAGTTGGTACTAATAAACTATATATATTTAATTAGATGTTAAGTATGTGTCCATGTCCTGTAGATTTACATGTTTGTAGCTTGAGTTGTATATTTAACCACTGTGATTGTATCTTGTATTCAAAGGTTGAGATCAATAAACATTTGTCGCATATATACGTTATAGGGTTTTTACTCTCCCTTCCAATATATTTTCATTTTGTGATCTATTGTAAATGCACTGAGACTTAGTATTTGTAGTACCGCACATAACAATCAGACTTCACTTTTTTACTGCCCCTTAGACTATGAGGATTAATCAATATACCAATCAAATGTGCACAAGAAGGTGTCATCTACAAAAAGTCTTGCATCCCTTTAAGTATCTCATAATTGGACATGAAGCCATTGTGAAGTCTAAAAATATACTTGCATTGTAGGAAAGCCTTACAATCAGCTCTGTACTGAGAAACATGTTCATATTGTTATACGTCTTTTTAACCTGTCAACTTGTGTTGATCGAAGCATAGGAAGCAAATTTGGCAAAAACCCAAAATAAATTATGTATCTTACCATCGGTTTCTGATAGCACCAAAAGAGACATTCCTTTTAACCGTTCGACATAGGCATACGAGACATGACCGGTCCCTCGATCATCCCATGTTCTGTTCTCATTCAACATGTACAGCTTCACTCGCCGTCTCGTACTCGTACCCGTATCTGCCGCCATTTTATTGCTTTATTGTAGCACAAAGCCCAATATTTCTCTCCCGTGCCTACTCTTCATCTCATCTCAGGGACTCGGCAGCAATCATTTTCCCTGTAAATAATCATGAAATTAAGCCTCTCCAAAATGTTTACTAAATCTAGGATGTCACAGTAAGCAAGAGACTGACGTCAACTACGTCTACAGACGGGTAGCATACCAACAAACACCAATGCCGATCTCCTGTATCTTACCATCAAGGTGATATTGCAGAATCAAAAATTATTCTCAGCAAAAGTATTTAAAGAATTCCTATAACCTAAACGATATGTACACATGGACGAAGCAAGAGGCATAACAGACGACTTACCGTCTACTCTCCTGAAACAACCATACCGATTTCGTAGGCCGCCATCTTGAATTCTCAAACAGGTGTGCGGGGTTCACATAAACGTTTCGCATGGAGTTCAGCGGAAACTACAAATTTCGGAAGCGCTGTGCAGTGGCATAGTCTTGTTTTCAGCAAACAAAATATGTAAAAAGATTTTTTTCCGTTATTTTTCATTTTACCTATCATTATCATGTTGTTTCCCCACATCAATGACAAAGCGTAAAAGAGAAAAATGCCCTTTAATGTCTTTAATATATTACGTAAGGTAAAGCCTAGCCTACTAGGCCTAACTAGTAGGGCCTACATCTACCCCTTTTCCAGAGTGAAATATTGTCAGCATAGGCCTATACGCAGCAGCTGACATGAGCTGACTTAGGCCGAGTCAGCCGCCAATATAATTAAGTAGAGGCCGTCGACCTATCAAGCCTAATACAGACTAAAAGCCTATGCTTGGACCTCAGCTTACATGTAGGCTACGCCCCTATGTACATGTACATGTAGGCCCTATATCAGTAGGCCTAAACTCATTGCGCCAGGCCTGCTTATTTTGGACATCCCATAAGCTTTGCGACAATGCATATATATAGGCCAGATATACTTTTTTAAAACTAATATATATATAGGTCTAAAATTATGAAAAACTAATAGATGTAGGCCTATGTTTACCCAAATAGGCCTAGGCCTATTCTTTAAATAAAAAGAATTTTTAATTCTCTTTAAAAACAATGATAAAAGCCATAAAAAGACACATTTGATTTGTTAATAAAATTCGGAACTCTAAATTGGCGCATCAGTCTCAAAAATCCCGTGGGCTGTGACCATATGTTTAAATGTCTTTTTGTAGGCTATCATTTCGCTTAAGTTGAAACGGAGCACTGGATCGAAGAGTTCCATCTAATAAAGTGTAAAGTTCCATAATATGGGCCTACTTGTTTAAAATGGACAGGAAAATGGACAGTCGCCCTTTAAAATTATAAGACTGCATTCCCACAAATTTAGATCGATCAAGAATAATATTTTAGCCTATTCTTTGAGACACTATTTGGCCTATTCTTTGAGACACTGTTTGGCAATGAAAATCGTGGAGAACTGGGTAGGGCCTATGATGTGGTCGGACTTATGAGTTTTACGGAGAAGACGAGTGGCTGCATTCTGAATAGACTGTAGTTTTTCCATTTGATAGTCAGGTATTCCAAACGAGGTTACTGCAATAATCAAGTACACAATGTAGAAGTCACAGATGTATGGTTGAATAGCTCTGTCTGCTTGCTGTTGATCAATCATAAGATGAAGAATCTTAGATATTCGTTGCAGATTAAAGTGGGATAATTTACAAACTCTTTTTATGTGTGATGCCATCCAGGTTTCTTTCTTTTGTGCTTGGCTTGATAACAGGGCCTCCAAAATCCTATTTACAGCCTAGCCGTATTTATAGGCCTACGAACGGTAGGCCTTCATGTAGTAGACCTACTAGTCCGGAAGGTACAAACGTAAGGCCTACAGTCAATTTTTGCCCTAAACCCCCCCCCCTACTCCAACTACCCCTGTCGCTCAAAATCTGCATTTGTGATGTGGCAACATAGTCCCAGACCTAAACATTCCGTTTCTCATGGCTTGTGAACACGCGATTTCATTGAAAGGATTTATGTCACCTCATTTATGTAGCCTTACACCTCTTAATTCCATTTTCAAGACTGCACCCTTATAATTTTCAATTTACCAAACTTGTAGGGGCCTATCCCAAAACGGCCTAAACCCGCTTTTTTATAATAGGGTCCCCTTGGGAGAGGGGGGGGGGGGTAGTGATCACAGTTCACGGGAAGGGAAGTAAAATCATCAATTCACAAACCACAGTAAATCATGGTAAATAAAACTTTATTCAAATATCTCACTGACGCGTGTCGAAAATCCTGAAAAAAAAATCCCCACGAATCGGTAGGGCCTACATGTAGGCCTAGGCCTATTTATATTGATGACTTGGTTTCACGAAGGGCGGAGAATGAAAACTGCATTCACAAATTACGTAACCTTGATAAATCCATTAATCTAAAGAAAATCATAAAACGCCTTCAGAATACCACACTAGCCTACCAGAACGGGAAAAAAATCAAGGTGACGGCCGTGAGAGACGGTCATTTAGTGTATTCAGAAAAGTAAAAACATCCATGTAGCTAATATTAGATACGGATCCTTTACACTTTTATAAACATGTAGCTAAATGACGTATGAAAGCAGACTCTAAAGCACCTAAGGAGATTTTAAAAAGCGTAGGCCTACCAGAAAGATTCACTTTTCTTGAAAATTTTGGGAGTTCAATCCACCCCTACAGAATGGGTAAACGAAAAAAAAATGGGAATATGAGAAAAATATACCAATTACAAAAGCATTGGTGAACTTTAAAGTTAGACTTGATAAATTAAACTGCTTTACATAGATTCTATCACAGAAACCACAATAATTAGCCTTCAAAAATTATGGACCGAGGCCCATGTCAGTTTCCCCAGTAAATTAATATAGACTCCTCCCCCTCAATCCTAGCGTCATCCCTTTCATGATCAAGGCATTTGACTCACAAAATACAGAAGTAAATAGGACCTACAGGTCATTTTAAAATATTGACACTGAAGTATAAAATCAGCGTTTTAAACGATTCGTGTTTTAAAGACCATTAAGCCCTCGCTGTTTGTTTTAGTCGGGTTTTCTCAATGCACCGAAAGGTCACATGACTGATCACATGACTTAATAGAATGGCTGCAAAGGCTGGGGGACAAGTTGCAGGTGGCCTGCTGCAAGTGAGCGCACGATCCATTTACTGCAATATCTCTACCTTAAGGCATATAAGCTCATGTCAACAAAGAAAATCACCAGCCCCTTCGGCATCTGCATCTCCTCTTAACAGATACGCAGAGAAGGTAAGGATCGTGAATGACCCCACAAGTCACGTCTCTGCGAACTTTACTGTTCAGTGTTTGTACCTGTAATTACAGTATGACGTTGCAGTCGAGTTCGCACAGACGTTTGCATATCACACAGATTGAAGTAGTGCCCGTAGGTTCTGCTTCGTTTACCTTAACACAACTGAGTGTCTGAGATTGCTTCACTATTTACTTCTAATACATTCAACGAGCTCTGGGTGCACATTCTGCAGGGATGTGTTTATCTGTGACTGGGGATTAGGAAGATGACTAGGCTATTTTCTTAATCCAACATGTTTACATTGTTTTTAGAGTGCATGTTAATATATATATATATATATATATATATATATATATATATATATATATTTAAAAGTTTATTCCAAGAGCTCTCCATTACACATATTATTATGTTCTGCATTGTATAGATATTGACATAACTGATTGTGTTTTAATTTCAGGCTGATTTCCACATATTCTAACCTTGCATTAATTGGGTAATTTTGAGTGAAATTGGTCTAATTAAAGAGAAAAGCTAAACCAACTGCAAAAATGTGTACTCCAACAATTTATTTAATTTATTGTAAAAGATACTGAATATGAAACAACATTCGGTATTTTGTTTACAATTCAGATATTTTCTGTTTACTCTTTATATCATTCAGAGGCAGCCTAGCCACTTCCAGGGAAAGGATGTTCTACCATTTTCCGAGTTTCTCACTGACTCTTTTGGCCGACAGCACACATATTTGAGGATTTCACTGACTGAGAGATGCAATCTGAGATGTAATTATGCTATATAAATCAATGTGCTAAAATGTTATATTAATGTTCTGCAACAAATCATTTAAAAGGGATTGTTGTAATACACTGCATCTCTTGAAAATAAAAATAAATATCCCAAATAGCTAGCATATAAACATGGAAATAGGAGTTACAGAGAAGAATTTTTCATTTAAATGAGGTGAAAAGATGACTGCCAGGTGAATTACAGTATCATCATATTTTTTTCTGATTTCTATATAATTTCCTATATTTCTAGGTCAATACTGTATGCCAGAGGAGGGAGTGGATTTAACCCCCAAGAATAAACTCCTGTCCACAGAAGAGATAATAACCCTTAGTAGGCTATTCGTAAAGGAGGGGATTGAAAAAATCAGACTAACAGGAGGAGAGCCACTCATCCGGAAAGATTTGTTAGATATAATAGGTACAGTTAGAAATATGATATATATCTATTTGTATAGTAACTAATGTGATATGCAGGTAAGATTAATGCTTCAGTGAATAGAATTGAAATGAAGACAAAAGCAACACTGTTAATTTTGTTTTTTTAGTTTCTCATATAACAGTATGTGTGAAGAACAAAAGAGCCAGACATGGGGGAACTCACAATCAGACACATTGTGTAGTACATAGATATGGGCTAGACCATGTCTGAGGCTTTTGTTATTTTCATCTGCCATATTAAGCTCAGACACACTAATTCTGTCAGTATGGCGTATGTGACATATGCTCATGCTTTGCACTGGTGTATGTCACATTCAGTCTTGATGTTTTGTGATTGATCTACAGTATTGCTTACTATGCTCAGACTTATCATAGTTAGATCTTTGCTTCATGTATTGTTGTCTGGTGCACATGGATATCATTTTCTGATCACTCCTCTTTGTCCATTTTTAGGTGCATTACATACTTTGAGAAGTGCTGGTTTACAGAAAATATCAATAACAACAAATGCGTTGACATTGTCCAAGAAATTACAACAGCTAAAGACTGCTGGACTTGATCAAATTAATATCAGTCTAGACACACTTCTTCCTGCCAAGTTTGAATTTATCACTAGAAGAAAAGGATGGAATAAGGTGATTGAGGGCATTGATGCAGCTCTTGAGGAAGAAATGCATCCTGTAAAGGTAAGTTTCCAGTCTTTTATTTATTTATTTATTTTCTCACTCTTGTTTAATTTATTTATTTTCTTGCTCATTTATTTATGATAAAAATATAAGGAAACTCTGAATGTAATGTTTATAATGACTTTTATATCTGAACAGGTAAACTGTGTAGTGATGAGAGGGATCAATGAAGAGGAAATCTGTGATTTTGTACAGTGGACCCAAGACAAGGTACCTCTGATCACAATTTATGATACAAAATAAGAGCATTGAATTTTTCTAAGACTAGCCAATTTACTCACAGATTTAGATAATTTTAAGGATATTTTTGATAAATGTGTCAATTGAGTGTTCTGTTTAGTCAGAGTTGCCGAAGTGATCATAGATCACTTAAAATATACATTTGTAGTTTATTGTGCTTCATGTTTGTATAACATTTGAGAGACAAGACAGTGTGGGGAAAATGATAGTTAAAGATCCATGAAATATGTGTGAATTTTACAACTAAGACTTATTAAAAGAAGAAAAATGCAAACATTACCTAAACCTTTAAAGATGCATACAAAGTCAATTTTTTTGTCACAAAAACCAACCAAATGCCAGCATATAGTTTCAAGTAGTATAACTAAGAGAATTACCAAAAGGCATTGTTTAATTTTACCCGAAAATGATGTTTGAACAGATTTTTCTGCTGGCATTCTAAGCTGTATGTCAATGGGGCAGGAAAGTAGGTCACGGAAGTAGGTTAAATTTACAACCAAAAATTTAAAGAAAGGAGCAGTCTAAAGGTCTTTTATGGCTGATCGAGTGGTCTATTCAGGTTAACCCTTGGCATGTCGAATTTATTTGAGTCATATAAGAATCTAGTAGAAGTGGTTTACATGTGTTACTGGGAATCCACGCTCCACCGATGCTCGGTTCGTATGTACCTTTAAGACTTATTAAAGTTATAGCTAGTTCCAACCAGAAAGCATATTTCACTTGACTTTAAAAGTTTATTGATGATAATGATGATGGATGTATATATAATATGTATGTTATATATTTATTTATAGGCAATTGATGTACGGTTCATTGAATATATGCCATTTGATGGGAATAAGTGGAATTCTAAGAAGATGGTTCCATATCAAGAAATGTTAGGCATCATCAGAGCTAGGTGGCCAGACCTGGAGAGATTGAGTGATGAAGTCTCTGATACTTCCAAGGTAAGTTGTCTTTATAGTAATTTATATGTGATATTGTTTGTGTTTGGTGTGTTCTTTTTGTTAAAGGTGTGTGTGACTACTGCATGCTTCCTATCTTCAGTATTTATTTTGAAAATATATGCTTATGAAAAAGCATAATATTCATTCACAGTTCATATAAAAGTGATGGTAATGGTTTTCTTATATTAAATTTTTTTTAAATGAGTTAGCACTGCTCATTTGTCTCTACAGATTTGGTCTTGCAATTTTTTGACATTTATCATTCAACTGCTTTAGTGTTAGTTAGTGTATGTCTTTGAAAATTGCATATGGAATTAACTAACTTTTTTTTGCATGGCCTGGTTTGAAATGTCCAGTGGCGTTTTATTTTGATAAAAAAAAACTATTTCAGGCTTATCGGGTCCCAGGTTTTGCTGGTCAGATCGGCTTCATTACCTCAATGAGTGATAATTTTTGTGGAGGATGCAATAGGGTCAGAATTACTGCTGATGGCAATTTAAAGGTAAGTTTAATGCAGTTAATATCCAAAAGTATCTGATTACTCCATTGTTGTTAACAATGTCAGGATAAGAAGGAATACATAACATTATAGATAATCATGAAAATTTAATTGCACAATCAACAGTGATAATGAAACATGGGCTAACTTGTATTATGGCAAAGACGTATCTAAATTAACTGAGCAAGAAGTTTTTAAATGTCTGAGGTGTTAAGCGAGTGATACTATGATGATTTCCTCCCTTGCTGCCTTGCCCACCCCAGGTATGTTTATTTGGAAATGCTGAGGTGTCCCTGAGGGATGCCCTGAGATCAGGCACATCTGAGCCAGAACTCTTGGAAATAATTGGAGCTGCAGTGAAGAGAAAGAAGAAGCAACATGCAGGTAAAAAAAGAAGAGCATGTCACTGCATGTGTTATTTTTTTCTTCTTCATTTTTGCCCCTTTAACATGCTGGAGAACTGAAGTAAAATTTTGAGGTCAGGCATTGGATTGAAAATTGTGTTGAAAGAAAAGTAGAAATATGTGAAAGTGAAGAAAAAAAACTCTGGTTGAATTTTTTTCAACATTTTCTATTATGTGCTGCTGTTTCATATTTTCAGGCATGTTGTCCCTAGCAAAAATGAAGAACAGACCAATGATTTTGATTGGTGGGTGAATACTCATTTTATTTTTCACGTATGTATATATTCATCACAATACAAAAACAACTTGTGGCATACATGTACATGTATATATAGAAATGCAATGCAAGACATTAATATTTGAATCATCATTTCCTTCTTATTCCCTGTTTATATATTTATATAACTGAAATTGGAAATGAATAAAATCATTGCCGTTCTCAGAAAGGTTTTATTTTATACAGAAAGACATTGGCAAAAGGCCATTCCATAGTTTTATGTTTGTTACAAAATGTAGAAAAAATGAATCTTGGCAGCTATTAAGTAGTGTAAATATGCACAAACTTTTAATGATGACAGTAGTGATAGTTGCCTACTATATATATGCTAACTTATAAGGTAAAAAAAATTCTATCATCACATCTTGATTAAAATGAAAAGTGCTTATCGTAACAGAGAGAAACAGGAAAAGTTCATGATATTTAAGAAGAAACATCTTTGAAGTATGCCAATCTGTTATTATCTTCACATTACTCTAGTTTTCTAAATTCAAAAGGGACTTAAACTCATCGTTCATTATTTTTTATCATGAATGAGATTAATCTTTATAAGCCTCTGTGAAGAGTTACGGTGGTATAATTAAAGAGGGAACAATCAGCTTTAAGTACTTTTAGTCTAACCTCATTGGAAAATGACTAGGGATTCTGAATTTTTTGTTGCGAATTGAATTGATAGTTTGTGGCTAGTAAATATTTATTAAGTTTTAATTTTTGATTTGAAATAAGTTTTATTGATGTAGGAGTAAGAAAATATGCAAATAATGATGATGGGTTAAGTTCAATATTTCCCTGTACTTGACTAATTATTTATTTGCTCATCCAAAATATATTGTGGACTAGTCAAATATTGATTATTCATTGAATATATATATTTTTTACAGATAACAAACACCAAACTGTGATGCCAAAATTTACTGCAAAATACGCACAGTGTCATTTTAAGAGTGCTACTGAAGGCATGAAGAGTCCCATGTATAACATTAAACACTGTTCATTACCTGGACAGGGATTTGTATTTTATTCACAGAATTCTTATATGCAAACCCAGTATGATGGTGTTTCTTGTCGACATTACTCAAAGAAAACAAGTGACATCAGTGGGGACAAGGAGCACCATCAGAATACCAAAGAGAAAGATCAACAGAAGCAATATACAAATTTAGAAAGTGACTGTGTGACTGACATTGACACCATGAAGTACTGGGGGAGTGATTACTATACTTTTGTTAACACAAATAATCAAAAGAAATTAAAAGGTGCTGACAGTGGAATGAACCCTCCACTTGCATTTGTCCAAAATAATAATCCACCCAAGTATCCAGATGTTGATACCACATACAGTGAACATTACAACAAGATTTCCCAGCTGCCATCAGAAATTGATGTCCCTGAATTGACCCACATTGATATGGAGGGCAAGGCACAGATGGTGTCTGTTGGACACAAGAAGAACACACTGAGAACAGCCACAGCATCAGGTGTAATCACAGTGGGAAAAGAAGTGTTCCACCTCATAGAATCCAACCAGGTGAAAAAGGGCGATGTGTTGACTGTGGCAAAACTAGCTGGGATCATGGGTGCAAAACAGTGTTCAAACTTAATCCCACTGTGCCACAACATTCCTTTGAATTCCATTGAGGTAGAGCTCAGTTTGGATGCAGTCTCTCACAGTATTCTCATTGAGGCAACTGTTTCCTCTTCTGGAAAAACTGGTGTTGAGATGGAGGCTCTCACTGGAGTCACTATTGCTGCCCTGACTGTGTATGATATGTGTAAGGCTGTCACGCACAAGATGGTCATCCATGACATCAAATTATTGTCTAAATCTGGTGGTCAGAGGGGAGACTATAAATATAAGTAATACTGCTGTGATGAACTGTGAAACAGAAAATTTAAAAAAAAAACAATATCATGTGTTGACAACGATCAGGTAGACAGGGAAAAGTAAATAGTTCAAATATTAGTAAAATTGTTATACTGAAAAAAGATTAAAGAATGTTAATTGTTGATAAAGTCGGTGAGACAGGGGAATGAGAGTAAACTTTTAGCATTGAAAGAGTGTTTCAAATATTTGACATGTTTTTAAAAAGCTATTTTTATAAGTTAAATGTTAAATTAAGTTTTTAAAGGATCTATTTTGGTTCCATTATGGTGTTGTTCAGCATGGGTATGTCAGAAAAATGCTTTAATTGGGTAATGTTTACGTCTTCCTGGTGACTTGTCATTTTATTGATAAAAATCTAAAAGTAATATCATGTTATACATTACTTATTTGAAATTGTTTTGTAAAAAAATTTAAGTCGAAACCTCTGGTAAAAAATTGTTTTTGATAGATGTAATTGATTTTGATATTAGTTGACATTGGAATGTCAAATGAATTTTTAAAATTTTGTTTATAGTTATTTTACAATATTCAGAAGCTGGTATAATAAAGAGATTTTCAAAATTGTATTTATATTTTATTAAAAAAGAGATTCTGTGTGTTATTGGTTGTGGGTTAATATGGAATTGCTTATGATGGAATCAGTGAAATTGATTGACTTAACCGATATTACTCTCTTTTGTATTTAAGCTATCAGTGAGTTAATGGAAATTGTGCTATGGGCAAACAATAAGAAAGTGACAACAATATTGTTATTAAACTGGGCATTTAGATACCATGGTCAAAGAAATGGTTCATTTGATTGATGATCATCAGTCTCAAATTCTCTGCCAGTGACTGTAATTACATGTATTACTAGTAGTATCTCAGATGCATTTTTAAATTATTTTAGTAATGGGATTTATTACTCCTTCAAAATTGCTTTGTGAGTGAAAGATGAAACTGGGAAAGATGGGTTCCTTTGCAAAAGTGGTCTTAAGAGTATTTTAATACAATGTTTTGGGATTTTTTGTATGAAGTGACGGATGGTAGAAGGTGAAAAATGGTTTGACACCCATCGGGGACAAATTCAAATTCCACAAACTTCTACTTTGGTAGATTTTAAAGATTTAAGTGATATCAGACACTGTTTCAGCTATCTTCCTTTTTTATTTTGATTTATTTTTAGAAACTGTGCTTGTAAATGATTAATTATTTATAGGTTGTGAAAACTGTCCGTATTTTAGCTGTTAACGAAGTGTATTAATAGGAAAATTGGGTTTCCATTATCAATTTCATTAATAAACAGTAAACAAAGCACTTATTGTTTCCTTTTATTTAGTTATTCAAATTTCATAATTCAACAGTTCGAGCTTGGTTACACTGTAACATGCATGGATTCTATAAACTGCGCATATAGATTTTCACGGATGACATTTGTAGCCCAGAGAATTATGTAAACAAAGCTAATTATATGCAATTTATTTATGCGTAATTTTCCCCGTGACATTTCTTCTACAATAGTTAGAACCCCTACATGGGCCCCAGGGTTTCTTCGGTGGCAATGTTGAATAGAATTATGTAAATCATTCATAAATGCTATACAGTAATAAACAATAACTAACGATATTCGCTATACTCCAAATGATAAACCAAAATGTCACTGATGCTGAATATTGCCGTCGTTTGCAAATTTCTTATTGGCTTGATATTGCGATACATTTATCTCCTGTCTGTTGTGGTTTGAATTCGTAGTACTTAAGTCGTAGTTTGAATCGGGACAGCGCTTTTAAGTTACACGGCGAGAATGTGGAGTGTCCTCTGCACAGTTATGTTTTTATCTGCTATCCAAATGCAGCTTAGCGTTGGTAGGTGAATATTTATGCTTTGGAAGAATTTCTGGGATTGGAATTAGCATGATAAAATCCATTCGCTATATACATTTTGATGAAAATTAGAAATAAGTAGTGTTAACATTGGGACCATTCCCAGACCCTACTAACTGTGGATCGAACTATTTCCGAGGGGATTCTCGCTAAATTGCAATCAACTTAAGCGGCTTAGACGTCTGTCACGCCTACTGAAGCTGCTACGGGGTATTTAATTATCGTTTAGCAGCTTTAGTAGGCGTGCCAGACATCTAAGCCGCCTAATATAAGCTGAAAGCGAGAAAACCCCTCGGAAATGGATCGGTCCTGTTAGATCGATCTAGGTATGGGAACAGTTCTTACGAACGCAGTTTAAGAAAGTTCACCTTTAAAATTTTTTTACTATCTAATTGAAACACCATTAAGGATCCACAGCAGACTACGGTTTCTACCAACATGAAGGCATTTGTGTGTTTTCTAATCCAAGAAGTGAGGCTTATTCTGAAGCAGAAGGTATTTGCCATGCCTTGGATATGGAAATGTTCAGAATGGACTCGGTTGAGATGAACGACTTGTTCTTCGAAACGGTGAATAGCACCGAGCTTACGTAAGTCTTTGGTTAGAGTTAAAATACCATATTTTATCGAAACGACAAAAAATGGAGGCAGATTAAAATTTAGCTTCAAAGTTAAATATTTTCACACACAAAAAAAAAAAAAAAAAAAAAAAAAAAAAAAAAAAAAAAAAAAAAAAAAAAAAAAAAAAAAAAAAAAAAAAAAAAAAAAAAAAAAAAAAAAAAAAAAAAAAAAAAAAAAAAAAAAAAAAAAAAAAAAAAAAAAAAAAAAAAAAAAAAAAAAAAAAAAAAAAAAAAAAAAAAAAAAAAAAAAAAAAAAAAAAAAAAAAAAAAAAAAAAAAAAAAAAAAAAAAAAAAAAAAAAAAAAAAAAAAAAAAAAAAAAAAAAAAAAAAAAAAAAAAAAAAAAAAAAAAAAAAAAAAAAAAAAAAAAAAAAAAAAAAAAAAAAAAAAAAAAAAAAAAAAAAAAAAAAAAAAAAAAAAAAAAAAAAAAAAAAAAAAAAAAAAAAAAAAAAAAAAAAAAAAAAAAAAAAAAAAAAAAAAAAAAAAAAAAAAAAAAAAAAAAAAAAAAAAAAAAAAAAAAAAAAAAAAAAAAAAAAAAAAAAAAAAAAAAAAAAAAAAAAAAAAAAAAAAAAAAAAAAAAAAAAAAAAAAAAAAAAAAAAAAAAAAAAAAAAAAAAAAAAAAAAAAAAAAAAAAAAAAAAAAAAAAAAAAAAAAAAAAAAAAAAAAAAAAAAAAAAAAAAAAAAAAAAAAAAAAAAAAAAAAAAAAAAAAAAAAAAAAAAAAAAAAAAAAAAAAAAAAAAAAAAAAAAAAAAAAAAAAAAAAAAAAAAAAAAAAAAAAAAAAAAAAAAAAAAAAAAAAAAAAAAAAAAAAAAAAAAAAAAAAAAAAAAAAAAAAAAAAAAAAAAAACGACTTAAAACATGCATAAATGAGATATTCGCGGCATTGCCTTGGATTGTGTAAATCAATTTGAATTTAAACATTTACAGGTATAATTCTACCTACTGGATAGGACTGTACAGCAAGGAATGGGGGACAGGTAAGTCACCGACGTGGGTATGGAGTGCTGGCAACGAAACTTTGGCGGGAGATGCTTGGACAAACTGGAGTAACTCTACAAATGGCGGCACTATATATTATGGGCCGGGTGACAAGTGTGTGGCACTGGACGAGGAAGGGAAGTGGATTGTTAAGGACTGCGGACAGTTTTCATATTTCTTATGTACCAGAGGTGAGTAAAAAAAACCGTCAACAGGTTTAAAAGCTTGAATGTTAAAAGACACAGGGAGGGCGAGAATGGCATATTATTATTATTATTATTATTATTATACGTGCAACAAACTTTTTACATCCGGCATAATTCATTAACTTCTTAATTTTTATATTGAAATAAGCCCCCAGCGCTATACACGACAATTACCCGTTTTGTCCGTGTGGCTATCACCAGTGGAGCGACTCCTGCTATCACGTCTCTGAGACGAGGACGAGATTCGAAGAGGCAAATTTGATTTGTGAGGCAGAGGGTGGCCATCTAGTCACCATCAATTCATATTTAGAAAACCACATGGTGCAGTATTTTTCAAGGTGAAATTTCACAAATATATATGAATGTTCAGATATATTATAGCCAATTACTCTCACTGGCTTCTTTCGTGATAAGTTTGATTTTTTTGGATGCGGATGTACTGTTTTTTGTTTTTTTGTTAATATTATTATTAGTAGTAGTAGACGTAATGTTTATTTATTTATTTTATTTTTCTTTGCTATATTTTGAGCATACATGTGCAACTTTCGTTTTTCAAAGGAGTTGCAATGTATTGCCTCTCTGTCCTCAGTTTGACAATTCCGGGCGACCAATGGACTTCCATATACTGGATTGGCTTTGCACAGCTGACACCTACCGCACAGTGGGGTTGGGTAGATGCGAGTCCAGTTGATTGGACCATGTGGGATCAAGCACAACCTATAGTGGCCGCTACAGTAGCGGACTGTGCTGCTGGAGCAGTAGGACAGAGTGGCCTTTGGGAGGCGTACCACTGCTGGCAGTACTTCCGTTTTATCTGCGAAAAAGCTGTCATCGGTATAAGATATCATGTCTTTCATTGGCCCTTTTGGTTTACCACCTTCTCAGCCAAGTTTTGCCACTCTGTATTCTTCTTTTTTTCTTTGTGAAGTATTTTCCCACAGGGGCCTTAGTATAGTTGACACTGTATATCTTTTGTTTGCTTGTTTGTTTGTTTTTACAATTTCTGTTCTATTTTGACCCCGTGTATGCTAAACCGCAATCTTTTACTTATTGCGATTTTACTATATCTTAGCACTTCTCGGTGTAATTCATGTTGCACTGAACACAATTTATTATCTTTAATTATTCGTAATATATATTGTAAATCACAGGCCTTTTTGTCATTATAAGAAGAAACTCTGATCCAGGAGCAATAAAATATGAAATTCTAAATAAGGTGTATTGCAATAAAACAGTATATTTAAGCGGTAACTGGCAGGAAAGACTGTCAATTAGTGTGGTCCGGCGATGTTGAGAAAACTGTAATCTTTAAGACATATTGGCTAAAAAATGGAAACCCATGTGTATTATTTAAGATACATTGTTTAGCATATTCAATACCTCCAAAAAACTCATGAATATACATTAATCGATGCAATGTATCTAAGATATCGTTTTCATGTGCTTTGAAAAGGAAACTACTATAACTCATCAAATACCAGCGAAACTTCAAACGAAATACAAAGCACAAACCCTGTCACTGTGAACAACGTACCGACAACAACATCCTCCCCAGTTATTACTACTAGCAGCGGAGAAATGGATGCCAATACCACTGTGAAAGGTTGGTGTCGGTCAGTGGTTAAGCTTAATTGATTTCATATTTCATTTATTACAGAATTCTGTAATCTGGATTTGTAATATTCGTCCCTTGTAAGATATGTTGCAACAGGGGCCTAAGAAATTTTATTTCAGGTTAATAAAAAAAGCTTTTCGTTATTTTTTTACTACCGTGGCCGTGAAGATCCCATCTACGAGCACCATTGCTTGCTCTTCTGGCCAAGAGGAGAAACCTACAATGAAGCTGAAATACTTTGTAATACCATGGGCATGCAACTGTTCAGGATCGACTCCCTTGAGAAGTACTATTTCATGATGACCGACGATATGTACACGTGAGTGGATATTCTTACTTTTTGTGCCTTATCGGGAAATATGACGGCTAGGGTTATTAATCATGAGATTACGTCTTTGAGTATACTAAGTGTGTTTTGAGTGGACGTCATCTATAATGCTTAAAATATACTTTCCTCTTTATCACTAAGCCAACCTTTTCTTAAAATGTTTAAAATTACTTATCTTAGCTTTCATAAGTTAAATAATGGCGCCTATTTACAAATTTCCATAACCTTTACGTGAGTGACTCAAGAATTCGAAAAAGGATAACAATAAACAATCTACTTATATAAATACAAATGACTATAAACAGGTTTATGCATAATATATGTAACTATGTCAACGGTCTTGAAAATTTTTTGTGGTTGAGGGACAGAATTTAAATTTTAACGAAAAAAATTACTAAATGAAGATATAGGGTTCCCTGTGTAATTTTGAACAGAACGTACTTTTTGTTTTAGGCACAATTCTACGTACTGGATAGGACTGTACAGCAAGGAATCGGGTACAGAAGAGTCGCCGACGTGGGTATGGAGTGTTGGCAACGAAACTTTGGCGGAAGATGCTTGGACAAACTGGAGTAACTCTACAAATGGCGGCACTATGTATTATGGGCCAGGCGAAATATGTGTTGCACTGGCCGAGGAAGGGGAGTGGATTGTTAAGGACTGCGGACAGCCTTCATTTTTCATATGCTCCAGAGGTAAAGCCAATATACTGTGAAATTCACATCACAGTTAGAAATCGCGAGGTTTTAAAACGATAAGTAAGGTACACTGAAGGCTGTAGATTTAAAAATTAGTTTTTTTTAAATTAATGCTGTACTGTATTTATCATTCCAATTATTGTTACAGATCAGCCAGATATCGTCATCAATAGCTACCATTATCCGTCGTGCCCATGTGGCTTTCTTCCGTTGGGTGACTCCTGCTATAATGTTTCTAGAATAACTGCAAATTTCACGCACGCGTCTTCTACATGCGAGAAAGAAGGTGCCCATCTTGTCACCATGGCATCCATTTTGGAATTTGAGTCTTTGAGCAATTTTGTAAAGTAAGTTTGAATTTTGTTGTCTTGGATTCATGCCTATTTTTTAGATACTTTTCCTTTGATTCTTTCTTTGGTAGGCATGTTTTGGCTCTTTTCATTAATAATTGTTTCATTTTTATCAAACTTTTTTATCAGACAGTTGCTTGGAAAAATAAAAATGTTTTACACAGCTAGTTTTGAGTGTATACTGACCGTCAGTGAATATGTCCTGGTAAAAATACTAAGATCTAGCAGTTATAAGAGTGCATTTGTTGTTGGAGTTTGTTCATATAAGTAATCAGCTGCTTGCTAGTGCTTTCTAAGTTTTGCCATGAAACAGCAGCTATGCATGGTAGATATGTGACATGCTGTCCTCCTCTTGGAAATTGTGATCAGGGGTGTTTGTTGAGTGTCGCATGGGAGGACTATATATATATATATATATATATATATATATATATAAAAACGCTACCGTGGTCTCCCTTGGTGTGTTTTATCATGCCATGTATGGCGAGGAACGAACGTTTGCGTGACTTGGTCATGCTACAGGCTGAGCTCGGCTACAGGAAAATAGCACTGTTAGATTGGTAACGGTTTACAGACCCAACACCTTTTAATGTGTTCCTTTTTATATGTGGTATTTTAATAATGAATTATATATTAAAAAGACTCCCTTGAGCGTTTTCATTGCTGATTAGATTGTATTTTATACCTGCTTATACATGCAATCAGGATTTTTTCAGCGGACACTAAGTGGGGAAAAATATGAAAAATTGGTAAAAATTTTGTTTAAAAAGGATCTAACCACAAGTTATTACTTTTCCAAGTTTAACTGTTCCCACTGACCAGATTGCGGAGACTTATTGGATAGGTTTTGCACAGTTGACACCTAACGAGCAGTGGGGTTGGGTAGATGCGAGTCCAGAAGATTGGGTTATGTGGGGTCAAGGTCAGCCTAGTGTGAACGCTTCAGAGGAAGGCTGCGCTGCTGTAGCAGTTGGAGAGAGTGGCTTTTGGGAGGCGTTCAACTGCAGACAAATGTTCAACTTCATCTGTGAAATCTCTCTTGCCGGTATGGTAATACTTTAAGGTCTAGAACATATCTTGTTTTCAATAGGTAATACTGATTTCGTAACCGAAAAGGGCGAAGTTTAAGCTCGAAATTTACAAAATGAGCTTCCAATATGTGTATTTTAATAAAGATATCATTAATTGGGCATGTTTTCTGCAGAATATGCTCCGTTCAAGCCATTTTGACTGTATACCGCAAACCCCTTAACTGATTTCTTATTTCATTTGTTACAGACTTCTGCAATCTGGATTAGTAATACCCCCCCCCCTTGTAAGATATGTTGCAATAAGGACCTAACGATATCTTATTTCAGGTAATTAAATTTTTTTTTTTACTTCTATCGCTGCGAAGATCCCATCAACGAGCACTTCGATAATGAAAACCATTGCTTTCTCTTCTGGCCAAGAAGAAAAACGTACAATGAAGCCGAAATTCTTTGTAATACCATGGGCATGGAACTGTTCAGGATCGACTCCCTTGAGAAGTACTATTTGATAGTAGACGATATGTACACGTGAGTGGTTATTGTTACTTATTGTGGCTTGTCAAAAATATTACCAATAGTGTAACTGGGGTTATGTCTTTGAGTATAGAAAGTTTGACTTTAGTGGATAACAGAACACTGCTTAAACACAAAACTACATGTATAGAGACAAAAATGTTCGGTAAAGCTTTACATGCATACAATGCTTGTTAGATATTTATATAGTGAAACGTTCTCCTTGGAATTTTATTATTGTGCTCTTTGGCAATAAAACAAAAAAATTCAAAAGTAAAATACTGTTCGTAATTAGCTCTAATTTTCACTGTCATGAGTGAAATATTTTAATATTTCAATATTTCAATGTTAAAATATTCACCAATAGCGATCTCCGTTACTTGAGTCGTTAATCTTAATTTTGTCAACAGTTTTGAAAATGGTATACCGTGGTGATTGTGGGACAGTATTAAAATTAAAACGAAAAAATTACTATATAAAAGTATATTTGTGTAATTTTAAACAGAACGTACTTCTTGTTGCAGGCACAATCCTACGTATTGGATAGGACTGTACAGCAAGGAATGGAGGAGAAATGACTCACCGACGTGGGTATGGAGTGCTGGCAACGAAACTTTGGCG
Organism: Lingula anatina; assembly: GCF_001039355.2. The sequence goes on from NW_019775791.1 coordinate 160,641, forward strand.
GAAGATGCTTGGACAAACTGGAGTAACTCTACAAATGGCGGCACTATGTATTATGGGAGCGGTGACAAGTGTGTGGCACTGGACGAAGAAGGGGTGTGGATTGTTAAGGACTGCGGACAGTTTTCATTTTTTATATGCTCCAGAGGTAATGCCATATACCATGGAATATACAGTTACAAATCGTGAGGTTTTTAAAACGATAGATAAGTCCCACTGAAGGCTGTAAATTTTAAATTTGTTTTTGGAAATGTATGATACATAGTATTAACATGCAACATTCTATTAAATGTATTGTTACAGATCAGACAGATATCGTCAATGATGGCGTCCATTACCCGTCGTGCCCATGTGGCTTTCTCCCATTGGGTGACTCCTGCTATCGAGTTTCTAGAATAGCTGCAAACTTCACGCAAGCGTCTTCTACATGCGAAGAAGAAGGTGGCCATCTTGTCACCATGGCATCCATTTTGGAATTTGAGTCTTTGATCAACTTTGTAAAGTAAGTTTGAGATTTTGTGACATTGGCTTTATGGTAAGAATGGTAAGATTAACACAGTCAGAGCACCACCTTTTAATATGTTTCTTTTTGTATGCGCTAATTTGATTATGAAAAATATATATTTAAAAGACTCCCTTGAGCGGCAAGTATACTTTATACTTGTGTTTACATGCACTCAAGATTATTATAAATAATGATGAGATTTTTTTTTACCGACCACGCCAACGGGAAAAATACGACAAATTGATGGAAATTTTGCCACATTTGATTACTTTTCCAAGTTTAAGTGTTCCCACTGGCCAGATTGCGGAGGCATATTGGATAGGTTTTGCACAGTTGACACCTGCCGACCAGTGGGGATGGGTAGATGCGAGTCCAGAAGAATGGACTATGTGGGGTCAAGGTCAGCCTAGTGTGAACGCTACAGAGAAAGGCTGCGCTGCGGTAGCAGTAGGAGAGAGTGTTTTTTGGGAGGCGTTCAACTGCAGTCAAATTTTCAACTTCATCTGTGAAATCTCTCTTGCCGGTATGTTAATACTTAAGGGTGTTTTCAAAAGGTAATGCTGATTTCGTAACCATGTCAGTTTGTGTCATATAGGCATTGGTTTAGGAACATGTAGAAGACGTTCAGTTTTAATTCCATGTAACAAGACAGACACCTATATATATATATTTGTTATTTTTTATTTTACTTGATTTCACTGTTAGTAATCAAGTTAAATTAACTTACTTCAGTTGTTGTCCCTTTCACTATTTCCCAAAAATACTTTGACTTCTTCTTGAAAAGGGTCAACATTCACCAGTTGGATGGTGTTAACTATGGGAATCCTACATCCTCTTAGACTTATATACATGTACTTCGTCACTAGAACGCTTTACACAAAATTTTCTTTTTAGATGAGGAAAGTAAAGTGCAGAATAGTACCAATTCCAGTACAACAGCAAGCAGTGGAGGAAACTGGAAATCACAAACGTCTACTCCTTCAGGATCGCCAACAACAACCTCAACCATTGAAACAACGCCGAGAGATAATGCTTATGTAGTAACAACATCAACAACAACTGCCGTAACAACTCTCAGAGCAACATCTACTGCCCCAGCTACTCCCACAACAACAGCTACCATTCCAACAACTCCCACAACAACATCTACCGTTCCAACATCTCCTACAACAACAGCTACCGTTCCAACAACTCCCACAACAACAGTTACCGTTCCAACAACACCTACGACAACATCTACCGTTCCAACAACACCCACAACAACTCCGGTACCTAGTGTTCAAAAAGTAGCCACAACAACGTCAACTGTTCCAACAACACACACAACATTTACTGTTCAACGAACACCAACCACCTCAAGTACGAGTGTTGGTACAACAAGCAGCAAAGGAAGCAACGCACCTTCAAGCACCACTGACACTGCTGAAACAACCGAAAAAGGATATGGTTTTGAGTTGACAACTGAAACTGCAGGTGAATGTCTGTAACTCGCCATTCTAAATGTTCCAAATTCCAATGCTTTATATAATGAAGTTAGGCAGCGTTTCCTATTATAAAGTTGATATTATGGATTATTCAGAGGTTGCAGTGTTAGGGATAAAAGTAAACACATAATCCCCTTACTTATTCATTTTCTGTCACAATCAGTTTAAGTAGTCCCTGGAAATTTACATCTGTACTATTAGCGTGTCTCCTGACCCCTATTAACTAGGGGTTTGCTTTTTGGACAGAACACCACACTTACGGTTTTACGTCTTTTCAGAAATACGATGTGGCGAGGTACGCAATTTTTCAACAACTTACAACAATGGCACAGGTTCTACGTACTATAGTCCGGGTTCTGTGGTGTTATATGTTTGCCATGGCAACTTAACCTTTCTTGATAACACGACGTCACGTCTTCGCACCTGCAACAACCAAGGGGAGTGGATCCCATACGAAATACCAATGTGCAGAGGTATAGCCTTCAACACCTATACAAATTATCATTATTATTGTCATCATCATTATCGCTAAAGAGACACAGGTCTACATTGACACAACTTATAATATCGTCCACATTCTATTTACCGATCTGCCATCTAAACAATGGAGACGATCACCACTGACAACTACAACAGAATCTGTCAGGTTGGGTTTTGGGTTTCGGTCCAAGTAGAATTTTTAAGAATATGCAATCATTGTAGCTTATGAAAGGTTTAATATTTCACATGTACTCATATTTTAATCGGGATGATTTTTGCGTTCAAATTGATTATCTGTAAATCACCGAAAAAGGTTGTCTTATATAGGAAAAGTGCCATACTTCGTGTATGTCAATTTGGCGCTTTTATCAGTTAGATAATATTTTTAATTGCTTTTTATTTTCAGAAGGATTTCAGGGCCCAAAACCTCGAAGATCAAAGCGCCCTGAAAACCCAAAAGAAGCTGAAGGAGCACCCGCGATCGGATCATTTGGTCTGCTAGCCGTCCTATCTATAGTGTGCACTGTAGTGGTTTCAGATGTCCCCACTTTTTACCGCCAACTTCGGATAATGAAGCGTAACATTTTAAGCACCTTTTAAACATTAAATCCACCATAACAACAGGCAGGCAGACGACAGAAGAAGATTCAGGTAATCTTAAATAAAGTGCACAAGTTCAGAGGTCAAGATTATAATATCCAGACAATTCTGAGGCCAAATAAAAAAATCTCATTTTTTATTAGCTGAGATATTTTTGAGTGTTTTAAAAAAGCAAAAATAGCAGCCATGTTAATTATTATGACAAAATGAACAATAAAGACTTCCTGACGGCGCAAAATCTAAACATATCAAATTAACTTTGATAGGTTGCTTCTAGTAAGTTTAACATGTAAATTACAGGTGCTACGTAAAACGAACCACGGATTTTGGAAAAGCAATTTGTCTTTATTTAAATAGAAAGTTTAAATATGAAAAGAATTTAGATATATCTATGGAAAATAGTAGTATTGTAGTGCGAGGAAGCAAATGAAATATTCAAATTTTGGTCAATTATGATCTAACTAGATACAATTATTTAACTCACAAAAAGTACACGTGGTATAGAAATTTTAACATTTGAAATTCAACTATCTGATACTTCAGTATCTGTTGATGGGCATGTAACTGTTGGTCAGTGTTTGCAATCGCTTTAACATGGCACATGAGGATTGAGTTTTTTTTTTTTTTAATTTTTAAACGAAGCATCTACTGGTGGTTTTGCTTTAATTATCGACAGAACACATTTTACCGTTGCCACTAAGTCTCAGCTGGACAGAACGTTATATGATTGCGTGTATTTCATCACATTGGCATGCTTAATTTTATTAGATGTTTGCTAATTGAAATAAAAAATATCTATTCGGTTTTTAAAGTAGAGATGCTTTTCCTGTGAAGAGAACATTGATTTTAATGTCATTTCCATGCATATATTTGCAAATATTGATTTTTGAAATAGGTTTGTTCAATGGGTTCAAAACAAATTACCGAAGTGGTTTTTCTTTCGCCCAAAAGCATTAAAATTTTGCGTATGGCCTCTGGCTATGAAACAAAAAGATGACGTGTCAATATGCAAGGAGTGGTATCAGTCAATACAGCAGAAAAAGTGCATTATTTCCTTTTCAAATATTTATATACATTACCACGGGCATAAAAATTAAAGTTAATGTAAATGTTGATATCAGCTGTTCTTATTACTTCCTTCTGTTTTGTAATTTATACGAGCCTTAAGTTTGAATCAATCGATAATCCGTCCGTTGGTCGTAGACAATGTCAGAATATACCAATTGTCTGTACATTTATTGCTTTTAATATATTTTGCAAAATTATCCGTATGTATGTTTTCTCATGCGTTCACAAATGGAGACCTGACTGTCATAAAAAATTCATAATCACTTAATATAAGCTCCGATGTCTCCTGTGCGCGCGCGCGCGCACACACACACACACACACACACAAAAAAAAAAAAAAAAAAAAAAAAAAACGACGAGTAAGTCTATCGCTGTACAGAGAAAACTATACATAAAATTATTAAATAAATTTGTTTTCGTTCAAACTATATTTTTGTGGTTTCTAATTAGTTATAGAAGCGGCTATAACGCGCCCATACTGAACATTCCTGAAACGGTGAATTACAAATTTATTAGCCAAAAAGCATTGTGTTGTTATCTGTCTGTTATTCGGAGCTGAAGGAGTTCCTGCAAGGCATTATAAGTTACCGTTGTCAATCGACCGTCACTTCTCCATGAGCATAATTGGCACATTTTGAAAAGAACATTGCATAATGGATTGAGATGTGATAGATGTTGGGCACTTTAAAGCTAATCTTATAATTTTTTTACATAATATGCGCCTACTTTATGTTCAATCGAATCACTCAAGTGAGTTGCTGAGGAAACGATTGTATTGTGCTGCTATAAATAGTAGCCATTTCACGCGTCATTAACTTACAATACAATAGTATATACATAACAATAATCTACACATAAGCTTTTACCATTTCCTTAACCTTTTGTGATGCCACACTAAGCTATTTGCATAGCCCACGCTTAATTAAGTACAACTTCAATAAAGTCAGTTTAAACAATAAAATTTATGTCGGCTGATGGGTCGCGCAAAGACCAATGTATGATACATTATTCCGATGTCTCACGCTTACACAAATGCAGTGACAGGAGTAATACCTTCTTATAATGTGTATTTCACATTTCCCAATGAAGTATACTGCAAACCTTTGTTTCATGGAATAATTCAAATTTTTTATGAGCGCGATCACGGGCTTAAAACTATTATGAGTGTGTTAGGTAAAAGCGATCGTCTTGAATCGTGCGCCAGTAATGAATTAGAAAGTAGCGCTTGTTACATAAATGGAATCATAGAAAAAAGAGTGTGAAAACCAATGATTATTGGTTCAGTTGTTTGTTATCGTAACTGTCTGGAACTAAAGTTACTTTTATGTCTCCTCATTAACTCAAGCGAAAGGATAAGTAAATGACAAACACAGATGTAGTGTTCGAAATTTGGCCGGTAGCGGCCGCTTTTATTGAAAGGTCCCTCTTGTAAAGAATGGTGTTAGATATTATATAGCATTAGATAATGTTAATTAGTTAAAATAACGTAATGTTATATCTTAAAAAATAAATATCAAAACAAATAGTGCAAACATTTTCGGTCACCTCAACCCACCTACTGAACTAACGAGAGAAATTATCGATATTTCTGTTTCAAAACCAGACGTCTCCTTCGAAAAGCGATTGTCGCAGTGTGATATAACAGGTGCGTGTAGCACAAAAAAGCCCTAGGCTTTTAAATTCGCCACGCAAAAAAGACGCAATTACACCGAACAATGTATCTCTTTTATTGTTTCTTTGACATTTAACAGCAGCGAAATGTTTATTTCCGAACCGCAAGTGTGAATGTCTTATATCAGTTAGAAGGTTATTTAAAGGCTATATCTAATCCTGAGATGTATTTTCCTCTTTTCCTGTGAATATTTGCATGGCATTGTCAAAAAGAAGGCAATGGAAAATTCGAAACGTCTCAGTAAAGTTAAACATTATGTGGTAAAATTAACATGGCACCTGCCATTCAGTTACTTTGAATACCCAGCAGGTATAAATCAATAGTCCGGTAATGAGCACTGGGTCCATGTTCTTTTTTTTTCATAGAAATTACTGCACTTTAAACAGATCCAGCCAAAGGACCTTGCAACAGTGTCACGTTTCGTTTTCATACGAACGGGGCTTGTAAGCGCGGATGTCGAGCGTATTAAATTGGAGAGAAATGCTTGGAAACTATCGATTTCCTCATGGTAAAAGAAGAATGCATTAACACAGCCGAAACGGCCTCAGTTTTTAGATTAACATAGCTAATTGTTAAAAGCCTAAAATATTGAATTTATTCGTTGACTAAATGAAAAATCTTTATTGCCTTATCGCATAATGGCCAGAAATGTTAAACTATTGATCGGGTTTATATCGTGATTCGGCCAAATACTTTTGTAAACAAAACGGAAACAAAGGTACAGAAACGAATAGAGCTGCTCAGCGCTTGCGCACATTATAGAGATAAAGTAAATATTTTCTCTTCTGCTTAAACATGTAGCAGTAAGTAACTTGATAAAAAGCTATCAATGCCAGTGACGGCGAATGCTCTCTGAAACTGAATAAGACCTAAACGCCAACATCGCAGATCAAAAAGGATACACTTGGTACCAACGGAAGTTTTGCTGGTATGCAGCTCTTTTGCATATATCATGTGATTTAAAAGAACATGAATACCTTTTTTTTAGAAAAAAGTAAAAAAACATTTAGGTGTGTGTAAAAAAATGAATCAAGATGTAAACGTTCGCTACAATATTTTATGCCTTTGGCGTGAAAACTGCTGACCAATGGAACAAGTTTCATGGTTTGCTTTGTGAAAAAAGTCTGAAAGCAAACTGAATACGAATTGCTTAACCTGCAGCCAGGACGACTGAAGCTCAAAGCATGGCGTGGAAGCTGTCTCTACTATTTTTATTTCAATACTATGTCATTTGCGGTAGGTATATCATTTTTTGTGGTTTTTGTTGTCATAATTCGTCCAGATATTAAAAAGATATATATTAATAGTGACACATGACTCTTTTAAAAGTTTATTTTGCTAGAGGAGAAAATCAAAACTATGCGTAAATTTATTGACTGTTTTCAACCAAGTTGATATATAATGATGATAAGAATTGTTTATATTAGGCATTTCCGGGTTTGTAGATAGTTTTAAGTTTGAAGTTAAATGGCAAGCACAGACATAATTGCCAAAGGGTTACGTCACATCCCATAAATTATCTGTAGAGTCAATGAAATTGTAATCTATTGACATTTCCTGCCGTTAATAGGTTCGCAAATGTTTCCTTTGTAAAAACTGCACATAAATGCTAAGCAACAGTGGTTGTTAAATTGAACGTGTGCATATCCTTAAAACACCACAAGAATATAATTTGCGATCACAATCGCAAATAATGAAGTTAAAAGCAGTCTTATTAGAAGTCGGCTAAAAAGGTATTCACTTTTTTCTGTCCAGTAAGTAATAGATATTGTGATTGAAACTTTAATTTAAATCACTTTTATAAAGTTAGGAACGTAATCACTGTTTACAGATACATATAATTCCCAAAAATATAATTACACCTTATTCGCAGATTTAATTCTTCTAAAACTCCTGTTCGACGAACTCTCAGAAAGACAATAAAGATCTAGTAGAAATTCTGAGGTATAGTGTTGTTCATCGCGTTTGTTTAACAATTAAAATTTGTGATTGTATGTGAGATAGTTAACAATTTGGTCAAACACATGGGCGCTTAAATCTTGGTCTGTTCAAATTGGTTTCAGATTGGAGGAACATTTAAAGATGCATATGCCACAAAAGCCAACCAAATGCCAGCATATAGTTTCAAGTAGTATAACTAAGATAATTACCAAAAGGCATTAATTTTACTCGAAAAATGATACATGAAAGGATTTTTCTGCTAGCATTCTATGCTGTATATCAATGGGGCAGAAAAGTAGGTCACGAAAGTAGGTTAAATTTCCGACCAAAAATTTAAAGAAAGGAGCAGTCTAAAGCTCTTTTATGGCTGATCGAGTGAGTTATTCAGTTTATCCCTTGGCATGTCGAATTTATTTGAGTCGTATAAGAAGCAAGTAGAAGTGGTTTATAGGCTATGCGTTACTGGAAATCCACACTCCAACGATGCTCGGTTCATATGTACCTTTAAATTTTTTATGAGGCAGCAAAATAATCAGATTTGGATATATGACCTTTCGAATGTTACAAAAAAAAAAAAAAAGGATAATAACAGGGAAACGTATTAATTTCGTAGGCTAAATATTTTTCTTATAAGAAACAAAGTACTCTTGTATATTTTTGTCAACATCAAAATATGGGAGCTAGTTGTAGTAACTAACTGTAGTTAAAGGATCACTATTTTTATGTACAATGCCCTCTTTTTGCAACCGTTTTTTAAAAACTGTCCAGTGACGCACGTGTTGTTTTTTCTGCTAGCACCAGTTCCGGCAATCGATTCTTCATCATCAGGACCTGGCATCCTTTCCAGTCAAAGCGAAATGCACACAGCGTCACTTTTCCCTTATGGTAACAATACCTGGCTATTGTCCGATAATCACAACGGTGAAGAAGTCAGCGACGGATCTGCACTTACGGATTCATCTTCGATTGATTTAATGAGAGGCAGTTACCTAACTATTGAAATGGTGGTAGATATCACAAATGCAATACAATCGTCAAGAGTCAGCACAAATAACATCCAACAGGATACAAGTAAAGTTGCTTCACAACCACTTCCTTACTCAAAAGCCTCTTCGTCTTTCTTGGCAAATAATAGTTTCCTTTCCAATCCTTTGACAGTGAGTGAGACAGTATTAGTTTCACCACCCACTGATTTTACTTCTGATTTCCACATAGAAACAAGCGCAATCGCTGCAGCCCAATCCTCATTCATCAGCAGCTTTCCAACATTTTCCATGGCAACCCAAGAAACAAATTTACTGATATCAAATACGGGTGTTAGTACAAATCATGGGCAAACAGCTTTAACTGCAAAAGAATCTTCACTTCTTTCATTCCTCAGCAGCTTTCCAACATTTTCCACGGCAACCCAAGAAACAAATTTACTGATATCAAATACGGGTGTCAGTACAAATCATGGGCAAACAGCTGTAACTATACACGACTCTATTCATTCAGATGGACCTTCGCTGCTACCATTAACTAGCAATATTCCCGCAATTTCCACGGCGACCCAAGAAACAAATTTACTGACATCAAACACGGGTGTCAGTACACAACAAGAGCAAATTGCTGTAACTGTACATGACTCTATTTATTCAGACGGAGCCTTGCTTTTGTCAGTAAACAACAACTTTCAAGCAATTTCCACGGCGACTCAAGAAACTAATGTATTGGTATCAACTGCAGATGTCAGTACACAACAAGCAATTGCTGTTACTGTACACGACTCTATTCATTCAGATGAACCTGTACTTCTGTCATTAAACAGCGACTTTCAAACAATTTTCACAGCGACCCAAGAAACAAATGTACTGATGTCAAATACGGGCGTCAGTACACAACAAGAGCAAATTGTCAAAACTGCACACGGATCTGTTCATTCAGAGGTACCTTCGTCTGTTTTGTTTAACAGCAGCTTTCCAGCAATCTTCACGTCGACTGCAGACACACAAGGATCATTATTAACAGCAGATCAGACTATCTTTATTCAATCGGAAACAAGTATAGCTCCTTCATTTCAGTCAACGACCTTCCTGTTTTCTGCTACTCCCGAACCACGTACAAACATAGCTGTTGATAATTCAACAAATATTGAGGATAACGTAACCTCTGTCACCATGTTTCCATCGACCCAGGATACGACTGTAACGAATTCAGACGTGGAAATAAGAAGTCGAATAACATATGAAGGTAATATTGGTACATAATTTTACATTATGACAGGCCTTGTTCCAAATACTTGAAATTACGTGAAGCTTCGTAACTGCTTTGAATACCAGCGCAAAGCGTACATATAGATAAATGTATGAGATTCTCTTCTTTGATAAAATTTTCTTGATTAAATTTACTGCCAATTATCTTAGCCTGCAAAGGTATCAGTTGTTTATCGCCATATATACATATATTTATTTTCTGAACTTTAGAGTGTTAAGCATGCCCCTAAGTTCTCCCGCCTCACCAAGACAACGCTGTCCTTCTCTTCCACGTTAACATTGATAACACTTACACTAAGTTGGTGTAAACACAACATATTTGGAAAGGCATTTTAATTAAAGTACAGCAATAAATTCCCATTTTTCAGATTTTTGCACTGTCCCATCTCTGACAAACGCATACCTAAACGAGGGATTGCTTCTTTTAAGCAGTGCCATGGACTCGAGCAGTGCAGGGAATCTTGCACCATTAAATACTTCATCGACTAATGTGCTATCAGTTTCTACGACGAGTAGCAGCGACCTCGCCCAGATTTCTTCCATCACGCCAACACTGTACTTCAATGCCACTACACATGAGCCAGAGACATTTGATGGGGCACCATCCGCGATTTCAACAATTTCCGGCATGCCAGAGGCAGCTAATATTTCATCATATAGTGATCAACCACTGGAATCACAATTCACTTTTGAGAGCAATGTTTATTCTTCATTCATCCAATCTTCGATTTCTACGACGATTCTCGGCCTTACTGAGCTTACTTCCCCACTCAGTGAAACTCTGTTGCCACTTTCAATCGATTGGATTTCAAGCGAAACCACAGATGATACGATGTCACTCAATACGGCCGTTATACCCTTTTCTATCAATTTTACTGAAAGCCGTGCAGTTCTTGAAACTGTGTCGGCCAATGGGAGTTTATTCCGATTTTCTACTGCAACAAGCTCAAGTGATTCAACTTTAGGTATTATATCACCAAGTGGCATCACTTCATTTTTTTCTTCCGAAACAAAGTACAGTGACAGTGCACTAGAAACTATTCTAGTCAATGAAACTGGATCAACCACTCCAAATGTAAGTGCAAGTTACTTCACTTTGACACTAAATGACACTGTTGTTTCTTCTGTTCCCGACTCAATTGCAATCGAAAATGAGACGGTACATTCCTCATCGTATGTCAATTCAGGCTCTCTTGATGTAGGAGCAGATTCTGTCAGACGGACACTTGACCGAACCGACCTTTTAGGAGAAAACACTTTAGAGACTGGTCTGAGTGGTTTGGAGGTTTCCACACATAGCCAGCTCCAAGAGAGCTCCTTTCAAAACATGTTATTTACACTGGAACCTTCTACAACAGACATAATCATTTCCGAAAGTGGAAACAGTACATTGGGGACTAATCACTATTCTACCTTGCAAATGTCAATGTATACCAGCAATATAACTATTGGAACTATATTCTCTGACAATACTGGAACCGCTTTTAATGATATGGGAAACGCAAATGGCGTTACTAATTTTCACAACACAATTAGTTCAACTGATATTTTGTTTGATGGTAATGCCACTCCAAATACTTTAATGGCGACTGGTAAGTACGAAGCGCCACTGAAGGGATATAATTCCTAAAAATAATATGTAGTAGGCTTACCCTATAAAGAAATCTAGACCAGAACTGTTTTACGTGCAAACTACACGCCTTTGTCAAATATTATTTATTCTCAGTTCTTAAGTGTATTATACAGGTTGTCTCGAAGGTAGACTTTAAAGTTTTTTAACAATTATTTTAGAAGATTTGTGGAATTCCTACTGTAGAAATAATTACGAGCGCAGTGTAAATCGAAAAACTGAATGGATATTATTGAAAGTCTAACGGGACTCCAAACATTCGATCTGGTTATATTTTGCAGATTGGAGTATATTTAGCATTGGTATGTCTCTCACGTACCAATGTTCCAATGGCTATACTATGACTGGCGGGGAAAGCAGCAGAGTTTTGGGATGTTCGGGAGTCGGGTCTAATTATGCCGTGTGGGACGGTGACTTTAGTCCATGTTTAAGTACGTATGTCTTGGCTTTCTAAATAACTATATGCTTGTAGCATCATTCTTTGCGCATTTTACACTGTCAGGTTTGTTTAGCCTCTTAACTGATTAGCCATTCCTAGCAGCTGCTAGCATTTTTGTCTGTCAATGAATTGTTGGGAAACTTACTACTAAAGCACAAAGATTGAAGTGTGGTAAGTTTGTCTAAATAACGAATAAGGAATATGCGCGCCACAGATGGCTCAAATGTTTTACTATATTTGTTGTGCAATGTTAACAGGCGAGTGTTTCTACTTATCAGATTTAGGAATGCATCTATATCAGGCATACCTTCATAGAGAATGATGAAAGTGTATTCAAGACTAAAGCAAATTTAGGATAAAGTAATTTTTTCTTCAAGCAACTGTTTAATATTGAAATTGCTTACCTCCAACATTTCGATATCTGTCGGGTTACTTTCTTCAGAAATGAGGCTATCCAGGTAACAAAGCAAATTGAATGATACAAAGTTTACTAAATATAATTTCATAAATACGGAATTGAGAAAGGTGTCTACACTTTGGCCTGTTCTTGGCATGAAATCACATAGAGATTGAGGCTTCCATACCAACGTTCCCTATGCAAGGTACAGATTACCTCGAAACTGTAAATAAATGATGTATTACTCAATTGCTGCGCACCCTGAGTTACAGAGGCCACTGCAAAAAAAAAAAAAAAAAAAAAAATCACCTCTATATTATCCATTAACTGGGCACGACAAAGGCATGCTGATAATTATATTATTTAGGAGTGAGTTTCCAGTTACTTCTGAAAGGCAGGCTTTGTATTTTTCGCTAGGGAACGTTAACTGCACTTCGGAATATCGTCCTTACATGAGAATGACCCCTGACTCGGGAGTTGTGTCCGTCGGTAACACGGTGGATTACACGTGCGACCCGCCGTATGTCCTAGACAATGGGGATATCACTGGCACTAATGAATGTACTATGTACAATGAAACGCATGGGACTTGGAACACGACACAGCCAAGTTGCGAAAGTAAGTTTTTGTATTGTATGGGATTTATATAATGCATCCTTGAGTGGATACGTTGGGGATATAAACCATGCATTTGTATACATGTATTTCGTCTCATCCATTTAAGACTTTCTTAGAAATTTTCTGACCCCATCAGAAATATGAGTCCTATAGCACACTTGAAATAATTAAAATATCCTGTTTGTGTCATCTCTAGTTTTTTTTTAGCTTGATGCTTATTTAACGAGAGATTTTTTTTGTTCATTTATCAGAACTGCTAACCAACTTCGTTTTCTTCATTTTTGTCTTTCTTTCCCACAACGATTTGGTAGTTTATTCATTCGATCACTTACTGATTTTTCATTAATGAGTATTCTTTTAATTAATTAATTAATTCATTCATTCATTCGTTAACGTATCGGTTTCTAATTTTAGTTGCTGAATGCCCGGTAATAGATCATGGACGATCAAATCGTAATACCACAAACACTTCCCTTGGAACGACTGTAAAAATAACATGCAAGAAGGGATACGTATTCAGTAACTACCTCGAAGAGGTTATTATTCGCTGCGAATTTATAAATGGTACAGGAGCAGTATGGAGTGAAGCTCTGCCTAGGTGCAGGGAAAGTAAGGACAATTAAGAGATTGTCATTTATTTTAGTATATTAATGTTACAGATTCGTTGCGTTGCACTTTATTGTCACTTTCGAAAAACGATCAGGGAGGAATTTAGTTGATCTCTTGGAAGTAACTTTTAGCTGATGATACACTACGTTTTGCAGTGTTTGAATTATAATTATAAAAGCGTAGGAATATGTCGCGCCCACTTTGCAATGGTTTGCAGATTCAATAATTTTAATTATTAAAATTATGAATAATACAGATATTTATTATCATTCAGATGTGACGTACGGTCTGGATCCGGGTCCTTCACACGGCCGCCTACTGGTTTACCTAGATAACAGTTGGGGAGCCGTGAGTAGAATGTATTTGAATAGTGATAAACATTTACGGTCCAAAATCGCAAGCGCCACCTGTCGCTCGCTCGGCTTCATCGGCGGAGAGTACTACAGCGGGTACAATGATATCTCTGTAGGCTCACCGCCGTCTTTTTGTTGGCTGACAAACCCGATTTGTGAAGGAGACGAGGTCACGTTTGAAGACTGCAGAAACTGGGGATTTACAAATAGACAATGTGATGTCTCACATCACCTATATGTGACGTGCTTTGATAGGTCACGGGGTAGGTAACCTTTAATAATAGATTAGCCTTTCCAGTCTTTATTTTAAGAAGGTATTTTCACTTGAAATAATACGAAAAAAAGTTATTTCATTTAGTATTCAGTAATGGCTGGTGTTTGAGAGAGAAAAATACAAATGTAAGCATGTGGTTAAACTTATGCCGTTATTAACACAACCGGCCCCCCCCCCCCCCCCCTTGGCCACGGGCCTGTGTAGTCTGTAGCCAGCATATTAATCTTATCTGTAAAAAGTGGTCCTTTTGTTTCCCTTTGAGCCGACCCATATCAAACGGGCGGTTCTTTCGAAACCTCCGACCCCCCCCCCCCCCCTTGGCCACGGGCCTGTGTGGTTGACCTATTTCAAAGATTCAGTGGTAAATGCTATATATTCAATTGTTTTACGTTAGTCATGCTCTCACTTATTCTCAGTAAAATTGCCAATGAAGTATTAAGCGTAACAAGGTTTACGGCATGTTTCAGTGATGATAAGCTACGGTAGCTACGGCTATGTACACGCCGTGTCGTCCACATGGGAATGGCAAACAGTTTGTGACAGCACCTGGACAGATGCAGAAGCCGGGGTTCTCTGTCGCCAGAAAGGTTTTTCCGCCGGTGAAGCTTACTGTTGTTCTGCCCTTGGCTACCACGGAGATAGCATCTCACGTTGGCTACATTCGGATGAAGACATGGCATTTCAGTGTGGGGGCAACGAAACGAACCTCGCCAACTGTAATGTTACAATCGGAAACACTTGCCGTTATTCCTTCGATACGGCGGGAGTTCTGTGCTACGATAACAACACCATCGTAAACAATGCAATCGCAGGTTACTACACTTTTCATCAATGCGAATATGTTCTATTTTATTAAGGGTTGCATTCCTGGTTTGTTCCACGAATCCCACAAATTTCGCAATGCCAAAACACTTTTTTATTTATTTTCCCCAGACGTTATTTATTTGAAACACTTACAGCTTCTTCCTTAACTGTAAGCCGATTCACTACTAGATTAACATTTTTATCTGGCGGCATATAAGAACATAGGTGAAAATGATTATGCACAGAAAACCTTCTATAAACCGTTTATTTTTAAAAAACATTATGAATTCAAGAAACACTGTTCTCTTATATTTTTATAAGACCAATGACAGACAATTCCTTTATTTTTAACTGCAGGCCACCTCACAATAGAGTTAATGAATGATTACGGTTTTGATGGAGCAGGAGATATCATATTCGACTACGGCGGAATAGCCGGCACAGTCTGCGATACAGATTGGACGATAGAGGACGCCACAGTGGCTTGCAAAATGAAAGGCAAGTTGCAATAACATTCCTTACCTTGCACCTTTGATTAAAGGTACTGTATACGGGTTACGCTGGGCAGATCTAGTTTTCCCCGAGAAAAGTACTTTTTGTGCTCACGAATCAGTGCCCGACCCATCTGCACTTGGATACGATGTTTGGTACCATATCTAACTGAATAACGTAGTTCTAAATGAGCTATTTAGAGAGACATAAAAAAATAATGGAAAAAAAACACGACATCAGTGCTTTTAAATGAGACGTTGTTTCGTTTTAAAGATCTGGCTTGGGAAAGAGGAGACGCCTTGCAAGTTCTGTCTGTGACCAAGAGTCATTCAAAGTTTTTCTATGTTAATTTGACAACGATCTTTAATGCGGAAGACTATAAAACACTGTCCTGACAACATACAAATGAGCATATTGCTATTATTTCATCATTTCCTGTGCGTTCATACTAGCTAAAACAACTTTTTTTCTCTTCGTTCAGGCTACATTGGAGGAGGCATTCCGATATGTTATTCTGGGTTTGAAAACATTTTGCCTGATTTTGGCTTGACTGAGGTAAACTGTACAGGGAATGAGCTAACACTATTGGAATGCTCTGGTCTGAAATGGACTGGTAGAGGATCTACGTACCGAACATGTTCGTCGTCTGAAATCGCAGGAGTTGTCTGTTACAACAGCACAAATGCAACTAGTCACGGTAAATTTATCTGTTTGTGCATAAATTTATTTAATCTGGTTTTATCAGTCTCACAAATGTCAAAATGTTGAAAAAGTTAAGACGATTGATTTTTACTAAAAGAACTTTGTGAAGCATATGCATAACTTTCTCTTTTAAGAGAGAATTTATGTGATTACGAGAGTTATTGACCGTGGAAAGGCTCTTGCAGTCGTCATTGAATATAAACGGAGCTGCATGTATGTATATTAACATTTCAGGGGCTGAATACAGATTACAAACAATGGAGTGGATAGATGGCGCACATTCTGAAGTATTTGGAGGGTCAGACGGCGTGGTTCAGGTCAAATACCATGGTGTATGGGGCACCGTAGGCAGAACAGGGTGGTCAGACGCAGCAGCAGCCGTGGTGTGCTCACGCCTCGGCTACAGAACCGGTATTGGGTTCCCAAGACCTGTGTACAGAAGCTGGAAATCTTGGGATCCATCGTTAGTACAGTGGTACGAAGGGGTGCAGTGTGACGGAAATGAGACCTCTCTCGAGGCATGCGCACACTCGGGTACCTGTCATTATGCAAATCATTTGTGGGACGTGTCAGTCAGTTGCTTCGATACTTGGGAAGGTGAGTTAGTTTTAATGGAAGTTTATTTGCATCGCTTCTGACCATTTTCTACGATTTAGCATGTATGTGATATGAAAAATGGAAAATCTTTGGATATATAACACATTACTGACAAAGTACTAAATTACATATGACCATATAATCATATAGGCCTATATACAATTTATTTTATACTTATTATTTTATAGGTCTTACCGTAAGATTCGCGGCAGTGTTCTCTTTCTTTTCGAATATTTTGGGGACTTTAGTAGTAGAGCACCAGGGCTCGAATGGATTCGTATGCACGGATGGGTTTGACGATACGGAGGCCAGTATAATTTGCAGAGCTAATGGATATAAATCGGGAAGATCTGTTTATCATCATTCTCTCATAGATTACTTTCGAGGCCCAGCGTGGATATCCCAGCTTAACTGCAGCGGCAGCGAGGGCTCTCTAACAGACTGCCCGTATGTTGTCAATGATGAGAACTGTTACTCGGGTTCTTGGTTGAGAAGAGCGGCTGTTTTGTGCTTAGAGACAATAGGTTTGTAGTGGTAACTGTAGCGTACTGGTATTGATAATTCAAAAGAGAAACTAAAGTAAACTTGATTTAGGTATATGTATGCTTCCCTGGGACTTATTAGGTAATCACTTACATATCTGGTAAAATAAGGTTTATTTTACACAGTGTTATTCAATGAATTAACTACTGATTTTCATACCATATTCGTTTCGCCATATTTTGCTGTATAAAAATTGAGAAAGATGGTGTTAAGCCTCTCTTACAACCCATCGTGCGTGCTTAGAGATCGTGCGTCCTCGGAGTTCTTGTCAGGCGTAGCGTTGTCGCAGGATGAAAATTAAATCGCAGCGGACGTAGGTAGTAAGTACTTTATAATTAGGTGTGTCGTGCTCTAAACGTGGGGCTGCAAGTGGTCTGTACGCCTTTTTGGAAGTAGGAAGAAGTAAGGAGCACGTACAATCTGTACTTGTGTCGCACACAGTGAGTAAAATAATCGTACGTGTATTGCAAGTGAAGCGTACGTTTTCAGAAATCGTACTTAAGAAATAAGAGAAACGTAATGAATACGGAAGTGTTAAGCACGACACTCGTGCGTCAAATTGGTGGAACGCACGGATAATCAAAATAATATAAAAGGGAGCACCGAGTCTCTTCATCATTCACTGTTTTGGCTTCTAAAATGGCACTTCCAAGAAGGATGCGCCATCGACTTCTACATCTGCTAATGCTAAAAAAAAAGTACGTTCCACGTGCGTGTATCTTACTACTTGGCAATTTTTTTGCACGCAAACCGCTCGTAGAAGCACGCACGACCGGTTGTAAGAGTAGCTTTAGATCTTGTGTCCGTGCAGTACAATTTGTATCTGACTTTTCAGATCCGCAAGAGAGCATCCACTATCGACTGGAAGAAGGCACCATGTTTAGCGGCAAAGTTATGGTCGGCGTGAACGGCCTTTGGAAACCGGTATCAGAGAGAGATTTTGCGACAACAGAGAGCACAGTATTTTGTAGACAAATGGGCTTTGATTACGGTGTTAGATATACCTACGGCGACGCAGGGTGTATAGATTCCAATTCACGTTGGGACATGTGGTTAACCGTAGGTGTAACGTTGTTTTTTTATAACTGCCTCCACATAAATAAATAAATAAATAAATAAATAAAAAAATAAGTAAAGAAAAGAAAAGAAAATAGCAGGACCCAACATTTAAAATACTTGCATACAAATTGATCCGCTGTTTGGACAGTTTTAATGTACATTTTTTTTTCGGGGGGGGGGGGGGGGCGAGGTAGCAACTTCAAAAACTTTCTTTTTTAATTTCAAAAGTAAACAGTTTTTATTCAGAAAAAATGCGTGTAATTTTACACTAACAATTTATACCCTACTTTGTTAGATTCATAACTCCTTTCAGGTCGATGAATGCAATCCAGATTATCATACCACTCTAGAAGAGTGCACGATAGAGGGAAGATACTGGCAAGGGTCTATACGATGTCGCCCCCCACGAGTCCTGTGCTACTTCGAAGCTGGCGACGGTACGTTTATACACATATATAGTTATTTATAATACTACAGGAACAGAGAGACATTTTTGCTCTGTTTAATAATTGCTTGAAAACTTTTGTGGCAAAGAGAGCCACCGGGATACTCGACACAGGGAAAGTAAGGATAATTATGCGGTAAGGCTAATAAATTATGATAACGTAATGAAAATTAACTGAAAAGAAAGATATAATTATTAAAGATGGGTGTGCAAATGCGCCACAAAAAGACTGGTTTCCATTGTAAACCGCTGCGGAAAAGAGTCGCACCAACGATTGAGCAACGCTGATGCCTTTCCTGGTTTCTGAAATATGAAAGACGAGAGTTTTCACTCTCTTCCCTGTTTTGCAGATATAAAGGTTAAATATAAAATTACCTAATTTCAGCAATGTTTATCTTTTTTCAATTTGAGATAAAGGGATAATAAGTTGATAGTAACTAACTAAGCTTGCATGAAATTTCTTGAGTGCGAGCGGGTTTTGTAAATATTTTTTAATTGAAGCGTAAAAACCAAGCGCGAAAACGAGGATTACCCCTGTTTCAACACTATATCTACGGATTTACCACCGTCCTCCGCTCACCCTACCCGGTCCTACACTTTTCCCCACAAACCACCGGTAAATACCACAACACTACCGATGTATTTTGTCTTTCCCCACATACGTTTTCCTGACCTCGCTATGGATGAGCCACGGTGTCTGTTCATCGTAGCCCTTTAATATTGCTATGTACAGAGTGACAAGAGTACACACGTGTCACTAATAAGTGATCAGATTATCCACTTGTTACTTTGATATATTTACGTCTTACCATGCATGTAATATATTTCTTTATTTTAAAGTGTGCACGGGTGGTGCATCTCACCCTGATGTGATAGAACACAAGTGGGGCCAAATTCGAAGTCCGCGGAGACCCGCAGTAACCAATTCTGATTACGATGTGCAATGCTGGTGGCTGCTACAAGTTCCACGTCAGTATGTTTTGAATGTGGAAATCTTTGTCAAGGTAGGGATGTAGTTTATTTATATTTTGTAACAGTTACTAAGTGTTCGCATGGCGTCTAACAGGTTTGCTCTCACACTTTATTAAAACGTTCATCCCGTGGAAATTCACGTATTGCAAAACAAGTCAGTTTTACTGAGAAGAAATTGAATAATATAGAAACAAATGCTCAAGGGGTTAGTACCTGAGCAGTTGCAGCTAATAATGATGAACAACCCCCCCCCACACACACACACACAAAGACACACACATTCAACAATGAGTGTTGAGCGCATTATAACAGATTATTCACTGTTTTAGATGGACGCTACCAACCTGACTCTGTACGACGGCTCCAGTGTCAACTCCAATGTATTATTGTTCCTGTCTGGCAGTGGAGAAAGTGAGCAAACACTGCAAGCGACTGGACATCAGCTACTTATTCACTACGACCAGGCTTCCTACACGGACTACTTTATATTGGGATATGAAGCTGGTAAGATCAATGAAATACTTGGGAGTTTTACTTCTATAAAGTCACAGTTTGTAAATCTTGACCCTTCTGCATAAAGATTTCCCAGTCTTAAATGAATGTATCTGAGAAATATTGAAGGAAAAAGAATGGTCCTTTTGAATGGTATTTGTTTGTCAGTGTGATTGCGTTTTTTTCTGTACTTGTCATTGTTACATTCCTTTCAGTTTGTAATAGCATTCTCGGAGTGCCCGCATGGCGTAATACAGACAACGTCACGTCCTTGTATGGTAAGAACGTCACCTTGTTATTCACCGGAAGTGATTGGAATGCAACCTGTGAAAATTTTTCATCCGAGTGCCTCAGTGGTATACAAGCCTGCCAACTGTCATGTGACGCGAATACGTACTGCTGGACATTATACTATGACATACATAATGGCAGCTGCTACATTGGGGTTCGCTCATACCAATACGGCAAGACAGTAGATCTCACAGATGTTCACCTTTTGCAATATGAAATTGATTGTACAGGTAAGAAACTGAAAAAGCACGATGAAAATATAGATGAGGCAGTCTTCGATAATGCTTCTAATTAAATATAAAACGTAAATGCCATTCACTTTTAGGCTGTGTCAAGACTTTTGTAACGAATATTGAATATTAGGTTACCATTGCGTGGATCCTAGTTTGTATCATACTTAATATTTCAGTCAATGGTTCGTGGTCTGCCTGGTCGTCATGGTCACATATGCCAGTCACGTGCGGGTCAGGGGTCATCAGCAGGACTAGAACATGCACAGATCCAAGTCCACATTTCGGAGGATCAGACTGCGAAGGCAATTCCACAGAGGAGACTTTGGCTTACTCACAAAATTGCCCAGTCCCATGCTCTGCGCCAAATAGCACGAACGATTCTTTTCTTATCCCAATTTCAAATAGATCATATTATCTTTGGAATGAGCAACTTGATGTTTTCTGTGTGCCTGGGTATTCATCTTTGAGTGGCCAAACCGAATACACCATTACGTGTGGATACAACGGTACCTGGGACATGGAAAATGTAACATGTGTTTTAAAAAGTAGTATAATTGACTCAGAAACGGTTAACTACAACCATTCTGAGACGAGCATGGTAGTAACGTCGGTGTCACTGACTGGAATGGAATATAATGATAGTGCAGCAACTATCTCGTATTCTTCTTTGGTAGACTCGGTGCTGTTTAATGTGTCACAGGAGTATTCTCAATCAGCGGAGCAAACCCTGTTATTCCCATCAGCGTCGGTCTTAATCCCAAGCAATGAAAATAATGCAACAGACTTATCTGAAGGGATATCGACTATATCTTTTGATGGCACGTCCCCTCCATCCAGTGACTTAGAGACAGACTTCATTTCAACGTCGATTGATTCTATTTTTATTTCAAATTTATCCACATCTTTGGATACGCTTCAACCCGAAGAAGTGTCTGACATGGCGAGTACATATGTACAGAGCAGTCAGTCTAATAACTCCAATGTGAGTGAGGCATTCCAGTCAACTCGAGGGCAATTCTCAGACTTAATGAATATGGCGTCATCAGAGAGCATATCGTTCCTTTCAGCTTTGACTCCGTTTCCAAGCCTTTTTCGTTCTACACAAGAGGAAACAGTGACGAATATTCCAAGTGTGCCTTCTTCAGTAAGCGAGTCTTATTCTCCCACAATATTTGCGGCTGTCCATGATTTCTCTTCATCTATAGAAAGTTTCAGTTATTTCTCCACAGACATTGGTTTCGTGTCACCAGACATTAGTTTTGTGTTGCCACCAACAAGTGGATTTTCCTCTGACATTTCAAGCGTGGTGTCCTCAGGAAGCGTGGCTGAAATGTCATCAATGTTTTCTTATCCCCAGCTTTTCTCTTCTTTGCTAGAAAGTGCTGCTTCATTGCCGTCATCGGAAAACGTGTCCAGTCTTTTTCCAACGTCTTTGTTAGAAAGCATCAGTTCTTATACTCTAAGTAATATGACTATATCGCCATCAACAATGGAAAGCACCATTAGTGCTTCAAGTATTTCATCATCGGAAAACGTGTCCAGTCTTTCTCCAATGTCTTTGTTAGAAAGTATCAGTTCCTATACTATAAGTGACGTATCTGTATCGCCATCAACAAGAGAAAGCACCATTAGCGCTTCAAGTATTTCATGGTGGCAAAGTGTGTCTGATCTTTCCCCGATATATGATTTTCTTCATTTTTCCTTTACTCCAGAAAGCTCTGATTCTTACACTTCAAGTATTTTAAATATGACTTCGCCGACAAGCCAAATCTCTGACCTCTCCATGTTTTCTTCAGCATCAGAGATCGTGTCTGATGTTTCCAGAACGACCGATTTTTTTCAGGTCTTCCCTTCTTCGTTGGAAAGGTCCATTAACACTTACACATCGGCTATGATAAATGATCCACTGTCGACAAGATACAGCACCTATAAAGTTTCAGGTATGCCATCTCAGAGTGTGTCTTACATTTCCACTTACACTTCAAGTATGGTCAATATATCACCATCTGCAAGAGGACCTATCTCGAGCATGTCACATTTTTCCACAGTTGAAAGTCTTTCGGATATTCAAAGTGTTTCTTCTCATCCGATGCTGGTGTCTTCATTTCTCGAAATTACAAGATCTTCACGAGATCAGTCTCTTTTTGTGACCATGCCTTCGTCAGCATCACTCTCCTCTATGCAAGTTACTTCAACACCTCTAAACGAATTGTATTCCACGCAAGAAGAATTACATTCATCGCATGCCTCTATTTCTACCGGAGACGCTACAACAAAAAGTAGTTCAGAGTCAGCAACACTCAGTGGGGGTAATTTTTATACAAATACTGTTTCTAAAACGTCAGTGGCAGCAAAAATGTCCATTTTAATCACAGAATCGTCAATAATGCCAAGTTCGTCGTTACCTACAAAGGCATCGGAAATATCGTCTGTCAGTACACCCGACTTGCTTTCCCTGCAGATCTCAGCGGAAACGACAGTCTCTGCAATGCTCATATCTGAAATTACAACAGGCGCCTATTCTAGTTCATTGGAAACTATCACTGCATCGGCTCACATAAAGAACACAGGGACTGCTTCTGAAACGTCAGTGATACCAATAATGTCCATTTCAAACAGAGATTCGCCTACAATGCCAAGTTTATCCTCATTTTCTTCAACCCGAGAAGCACCAACAACAGAATCTTTGGTGATCACGTCTGTCAGTACAGCCATTTCACCAACAACAGAATCAACCTTGTCCTTTTTGCAAACCTCAACGAAAAATTTGGCGTTATCTACATTTTCTTCCACGCAAGAAGCACCAGCAACAGAGACCCCAGAGATTACACCTGTCGGTATAGCCATTTCCCCAACAACAGAACCAAATTTGTCCTCTTTGCAAACATCATTGAAAACGACGGTCACTGCAAATACCACATCTGACATCATGACAGGTACCGAATCTAGTTCTTTGAGAACTACCACAGCTTCGACTCGTATAAAAAACACGAAGACTAGAACTGTCCTTAAAACATCAGAGAGACCAGTCATGTCAACTTCAAACTCCTATTCTTCAGCCCGAGAAGCACTTGCAACAGAGACCCCGGATATGACGTCTGTCAGTAGGTCTATATTCGTTTCCCAATCAACAGAACCGGTCGTGTCCTCTTTGCAAACCTCAACGAAAATTACAGTTACTGCAACACTTATATCTGATATCGTAACAGACACCGCATCTAGTTCTTTGGAAACTACTACAGCTTCGACTCATGTAAAAAATGCAAGGACTAAAACTGTTATAAAAACGTCAGTGACACCAATGATGTCCATTTCAAAGAGAGCTTCGTCAACAATGTCAAGTTTGGCCTTATCTTCATTTTCTTCCACACAAGAAGCACCATCAACAGAAACCCCAAAGATGACGGCTGTCAGTACAGCCATTTCCCCATCAACACAACCAAACTTGTCCTCTTTGCAAACCTCAACGAAAACGACGGTCACTGCAACAACCACATCTGACATCATGACAGGCACACAGTTTAGTACTTTGGAAACTTCTACATCATCTTCTCATGTAAAGAACACGATAACGAATCCTACTACAACGGGAACTATAATTACTACCCAAGTTTCCACGATTTCTGCTTCCTCTAAACGCCCAACAACAACAACAACAACAACAACAAAAACATCAACGGTGACAAAAAGCACGACAAGAGAACCTTTGAGAGGTATGTAGTCCTTACAAAACTGTAACAGAACATTTGTTGTAGAAGTAAGAACTAAAATGGTAGACTTTTCCATCATTTTATGTTTATTTTCTGATATCCAGAAGAACAGAGTAATGTTTTATCCCAGTCATATGTTTTCGGCATTTGCATATCTCTAGGGTTATTCTGTGTGTTGAGGTTTATTCTATAAATGATAGAAGGATATCATTCATATTATATGAAGAAAAAAAACTATATTGATAATTGTATAAACGGATCGATGGGTTGGCACTATTGTCATTGGACAGTCCTTTTTGCCTATGTAGACTGCTTAATGTATTAATATGCAGAGGGGTGCAGTCGTTATCTTTCATTAGTCATTTTCATGTGATATTTCTTAACTTAAATTCTCGTGTTACAGGGTGTTCAAAGGCGGATATATCGGTAACAAATGCCGAACCAGACATCAATATGGCCGTGGTCCCAGCGGGTACCTTAGTACAATTCTCGTGTGTTACCGGCCAAATTTTTCAGTCTGGGTCAACTAGAAAGAATGTCTGGTGTTTCAACACTGAGTGGCAGACACCGTCCGTAACATGTGTCCCTATATCGTGTGGGTCCATTTCTAAGGAAAACGCCGTCTTGTCACCAAACAGAACCGAATACGTGTATGGAGATGAGATTGAAGTCACTTGCGCAGTTGGGTATTCTTATCCAAACGGTAGCAAGAAAGCTGCAATCAACTGCACTGAAAGTGGTGATTTTAGCTACAGCACACTACATGAATGTGAAGGTAAATATGTGTGCGCGTTTTCTTGTACGCATACGCTTGCGCACTCTTGTTTATTTTCGTAGATTCAAAGTTTACTAAAAAGAGAAGCTGAACTATTCACAGCGTGACACACGAACGCACACATCTTATTTCTTTAGTACAAAGTTATCAGTTACTTTTTAATTAATAAAAAAAACATGAGAGAAAGACTGATGGTAGGGTACGCTTATTAACGTTGCGTTTATTTCAAATTATTTTATTATTGTTGTTGTAGTTGTTCGATGTCCGTCACCGCCAAATGTCACTTTGACTGTCAACAATGCCAGCACAACGGGACCTATGCCCTATGGTACTGTCATAGCCTACAACTGCACTGAGAACAGAACCTATGCAGATGGGAGTGAATCTAGGTCGATGTTTTGTGCAGACAACGGAAAGTGGAGCAAAGTTATTTCAGGTTGTTTAGGTAAGTAAATGAGAAAAGATCTGTTTCGCTTTTGACACAGAGTGATAGTAAGAGGGACGATTTATTGATGCAAAAAAATGACAGAATCATATTTTTAACATAACTGAGACATTTAATAATATAAAATTTATTTTTGCAGAACAAGCTGTAGTGGCACCAGTGCCCCGGAAGCGGAAACACAATCCAGAACCTAAGGAAGCTACTGGTGCAATTGGCATTGGAGCAGTGGGCCTGAGCGTTGTGTGCGGGCTACTGGGTTGTATTTTGGCTCTGGATATCAGCACCCTTGGGAAGCACCTTAGGCTTATGAAAAGAAATTTAGGGTTTAGAATCCAGAGGAAAAAAGCTCACAGGCAGCCCATGGAACTGATTTAATTTTAATTGTAAATCATTGGAAAATAAGATGGGTTGTAGAAAGATGTTAACGGACTTTGATAAAGTGTTTTGAAGATGATTATTAAGGAGAACTAATTCCATAGAAATGTCCAGTATATCGTGGAATTTATTTATTTAGCGAGAATGAGGAGAACACTCATTTCTCGCCGTATATATCAAAAGAAAAGGAATATTTTTCTATGTATATTTGCCTCTCTTTGCCATGTACTCAGTACTTTGAGACGTTATTACAGTATATGCTTTTTGACAGAACATTTCTTATTGGTTGTGCAAACCTTGATAATATAATGTTTTTGTTGATCGTGGCGTATGACCAATTTCCTGATACTTGTTACAATGCGTTCTATATGGGCAACTGTTCTTACAAGTGTTACGTTGTTGTTTTATAGAACCAATATCTAAATCCGGTGTAACGAGATTGAGGGTCCGTGTAACAGAAAGTCCGTCCTCTATTTAGTTAAAATGGTAAAGGTTAGCCTGACCTAAGTAGGTAAAAATTTAGGGCAAGGCCTACCTGTACAATTGAAAGGGAAGCGGACTCTATCATGGGGGACTCTGTCACGTTACACCGGTATATAACGTTGCTTTCATCCGTTAAGCTTTTGTATCGATTCTAAGATTCTGAATCATTGCCAGGAATTTGATTTTTTTACAAGAATATATATATTTATATAAAATAGTGAAAAAAACATTCAACTTATCAAAACAATATTGAAAAAATTCTCAGTATCTCGTAGAATTCATCTTTGGTAAATTAACAATTTATAATGGATATTCACTAAATTTTAAAAGAAAGAATGGAAGATAAATAAATTGAAAGATTGTTGATCTCAAATCCATGTTGTTTAACAAAGCGGAATACAAAAGCGACTTTTATACAATGTCTGCTCTTTTAAATTGTTCTTTGCTTTTCTCAAATCATTGTTTGCAAGCGCCCAGTTACAATTCCATTAGGTACTGCCGGTGTTTTTGGTTTTATGACCAGTTTTCGTCTCAGTGCCGTGTGCAGTAACATGTCTGCTATTTCAAAAAGTGTCAAAAAGCTGGCCCCAACAAATAATCCAAGGGATCCACCAATGTCACCTTAAAATGAAAATAACAAAATGATAAACAAGTTTGATAAGTAAGCATTGGTCAAAAGATAACTAGCACGTAAAGTAAAGCTCTAAGTCTTCATGAACAACCTACACTTTTAAACCTTTACACTAGAAATAATAAGTTATCTTACGAACATTCTTTTTCATTTTCTGAACCTGTCAACTTTATCATTATGCTGCATAGAAAATAAACAAAAGAATAAGTCGTACTACTAATTGTTTAACGTTTTCATTGACTTAAGGCAAATGCTTTTTACGTAAAAATCATATCCGAGATATCTGGCTTTAATATCAACACGTACTCCATAGCTTGTTTATGTCATATGCCTTTTGTTGTTCGATCTCTTCAATCTGGAGTTCTTTGAGGAAAACATCAAACTGCAAGAAGTTTTCTCTGGAAATCGATGTATTAATAGTGTTTTATAGTAGGTTAACAAAATATGGCGACAATAATTAAACGGTAATTTGACAATTTGAAAATTATTATTGTTACGTGTACGATAGAAATACGCCTTCGTGTATTTAACAGAATCTTTGCTAATAAAATGAGTTCAAAACTGTGAAATACTAACTAAAATGGTTCAGACCTGAAGAAAGCTGCATCTATCTCATTCCCCTTGAGATATTCTTCAAGCTGATTCTTCAATGCAACAAACGCGTCCAGAAATTGTTTATCTGTAGTTCCCATAACGCCAGACAAATCCGACTGGCTTTGCAGGTTCTTAAATATTCTGTTCAGTCTGCTACATGTTTCGTTTAAACCTATATCTGAAAAGTCTGCGTTTAAACGGCTCAGAAGGACGGAATGATTTCGCGACAGGGCGTTGACGCGTTCTGGAGTAGTATTGAGAAGATGTGCCATATGCTCAAGAATTTTTTGTCTCTCACTGCTGGTGACATTGTGACTACTAACCAACATTACGTCACTGTTAAGTTTCTGGTAGAACTTCTGCAATGACCCTTCTTCCAGCATCGTTTTCCAAACGGCAATGTAATTTTTCCTGAAAACTTCTAAACTGTCTGTTATGTCACGTGACCTGGAGTGGAGTCCATTTAAAGCTTTTCTTAATTCCTGGAAACTGGTAACATGTGACTCATTTAAAAATGTGCTGGCTACATTCGTCTTCGTAAGCGACCTGTTGGAAATATAGTCTTCTGCATATCTCACCAGAGAATGTACGTCCGCCCAGCTAACCAGTGCCTTCGATTCAAGACTGTTATTCACAATTTTTAAAAGGAAGTACAATGAGTCACGAACTTTGATTAAATTTGTGACACTGTCATTAAACCTTTCGCGTTTTTCGTTCACAATGTCTTCCGACCTTTTAACAAGTCTATCCTGCAGAAGATATTTGCGGTAGTTAAATGCTCTTGCATTTCTTGCAATCTGAACTTTGTATTCCTCGAATCTGGTCCTATTAAAATACCTGTTATCTAGTACATTTTTCGATAAATTCCTTAGAGCAATGATGCTATCAATATAACTTTGTGTAGCAGACGATAGATACATCAAGTATTCCTGTTTATAAGGATGGTATTGAAGCATTTCTGGGTTGTTGAAAGTGTCATCGTAACGCTCGTCTGGCATAGTCACAATATAATTTACAATTGGTGTTCCATTAGTGTAACTGGCGTGTACTGCAGTTATATTATCTAAGGCCCTTAGTGCCAAATATTGTTTTTTTAGGAGATCCATGTCTATAATTTCGAACAAAACGGTTCGTAAACAGCATTTTTCCTGCTCCGGGGTTGCTGTAGTTGACCTGATGGCCGAATCTTCGAAAGCGCCCAATGTTTCCTGATATCCTGACGTCACGTGACTAAAAGTCCGTTCTTCCATTACCTCCCAACCTCGCACAAACCCGTTATGAATAGAATACCAAAGTTTATGTAATGCGACATCTTGAAAGTTGACGCGCGGAGCAATGGTGGCTAGCAGTTGACCTATCTCATGGCGCAAATGTTGTAAAATCTTGGACATTTGTTCCAACATTGTCTGTATCGCATCTGCTGCTCCGCTTACTTTTAAAATGGTTTCACTGTCCGCCCTAAAAGTATTCTGGTTCTTTTTTTAAAATATGTCACGCGCGGCTATATAGCGACGTTGTAGTTTTGTCACCTCTCTGTCGTTCAGTAAAGTTTCCACTTGGAAATTCGAAATGGATGCGTATGATACAGATGGGTCATAGATGTGCTCGTCACATGGGACAGGGCAAGGGGATTCCATTGTGTCGCGGCGGTAGGTTTCTGAAGTGAAATGGACAGATAAATATATGATTGTTGAACAATATGTGATTAAATGGAACATACACAAATGAATTTATAAATTTAGACAGATACTGTAGAAACTGGAGATATGTAGATCTATAAGCATATGCGGCAATGAAACTCTATTTCCGTTAAAAAGGGAGTAATCAACATTGCCTTTGGTCAGAAAATTGACCTCGTCCAACTAGATGCAATGTGGCTGTCAGAGATATAGCGAAGAATGACACAGCTAAATTTAATGAGTCGGAAAATCCGCACACAATCAGGTTTTAATCATCCACGGTTCCGGTCCCCATCAGTTACGTACCTAGTAACGGCACGACACAAGAGATGTACTGGGTTAAGTTGCATATCGGGAGTTTTACTGAAAAAGACAGACAATCAATTAGGCCACTTAGTAATGTACGTGCAATACCGCTAAGGTATGACAGACAGACGATCGATCTTGTGTGTGCATGTGCTAATATTGAAATTGGTGCTACTCGGATTCAGAGAATTACAGCGGCAAACGACTGGTAAACACTACCTGGCGGTGAGAACTCCATAGATATGTCAATACAACCACATACGTCCGTCATAGCGCGGAGTTTGCGGTCGACAGAACACGTGTGACTTGTATAATGGTCAAAATAATTCAGCGGTATGCTGTCGTCACACTGCCCATAAGGAGGTGGAAGGTTTTTGACCTGCAATCAAGATATAAGAGAATTCAAAACTTTGATAATGGTGGCAGTCGGTTGAAACTAATGAAACAAACTGCAATCTGTCCATTCATCAGATGTTCATTAATGCCATCGGAATCACTTTGTTATGCGGGCAGTAAAAATTTTCGTAGGTGCACCGCTTCATCCTATTTCAGCACTCATTTTGCACTGGGAAGGGTTGAAATTACTATAAGCCCCCTTTATTTGGGACATATAAAATAGGAATCACTAGAGTATTTGTCTTTTAACCGTTACCTTAAGCATAAACAAGCCTAAAAATGCATGCGAACCGGGAGGTATGGCCAGACCCAAGTCTTTAACCAGTGGTACGTCAGAGCTGTCGTGGAGTAGTATTTTGACACCGGCAGCATCAGTTGGCCCGGACATATATTCATACTGTTCCACGTTCAGTGTTAAACGTAACCCGTGCTCGGCTCCTGAATGTGGTAAATAAGATGTAAATCAACCCAAAATTTACAATTTATTTTAAAGAGGCAATCGCAGAAACCTACTTTAATTTCAGTTGCAGACCTGATGTACATTCACTATTTCTCACTTTCTTTTAGCATTTCGGCAGAAGTAAGGATTTATAAAATGTGATGGTGAAATTGGGCATTTAAACTTCTCATAAACTTAACTGATGACTCTCTAAGATTATCTGTACTTTACCTGTCTGCGTGACAATCCTTGGGTGCAAATCTGCATTAAACGTAAAGCAAACGCCTTGGTCAGTGAATGTTTTAGTTAACGAACCCTCAGCACAATCTTTGCCACCCCAACGACAACTAAAGAGAAAAAATAAAGTGTACAGTCAATTATAAAATGTAACTGTTTATCCATGCTATTTTAATGATGGTACATGCATGGTATCTCTTAAGCAGACGTTAAATCATTTTATTAGAAGAAGAAATATGATCAGGTATCATCATTACACTCTAGATCAAAAAGACGCGTCTGTTAAAACACTGGTCACTGCTTGTATTTCAAACATATTATATATGGACGTGTCCGTGCGCTCTTTAGAATATTTAAAAAAAAATCTCTGAGAACTGATGTGAAATAAAGTTAATAATATTCACGTGATATTAAAGCTGGCAGATATTGTACGTGCTACATGTAAAGGAAGGTGCCCCAGAACCTGTACCTGACAATCATGTCTTCCTCCTCGTGTCCTGTTCTCTTCAGAAGGTCCATAAAGGAGTGGGACCCCAAGACAGCCAAAGACTTCTTTCTTTCATCGTCACTGGCACCGTACATATCAAAAAGCGCCTCGTACCAACCATTTTTGGCAGCACGCGACGCTCTGAAATTAGTAACAGACGTAGGCCTATATTAGACAAATGCGTATAGCAGGGGGTTTGGGGTTTTGTTATGTTATAAAAAAGCGCACCATGCTTATGGAATTGCATCCAAATGAAACTTAATAAGTATTTGCGATACTTTGCAATTTTCTTGTAAAAAGATAGTATACTTTTCGCCGGTATGATTAACTGCTAGGAATTATCATTATTAATTTAACTGCACTGTAGATAATTTTCTAAACCCACGTTTGTCAGTAAAAAGTACAGACTGTACAAAGAAGGGCACGCTAAATTGCGTACAGGGCCAGCGCAAACTATGAGCTCAGCTTTAAACTCATAGTTTGCGCTGGCTCTGTACGCTGAATTACCGGCCGTTTCCTACTTTAACGTTCAATTTTCGCCCCTCGTTCCCTAGTGTTTAAGTAGGAAACCGGCCACTAATTCAGCTTGGATTACAGTATGCGCATGGCTCAACCATATTTTTCTACCTGAAAGCGTTCTGGTTACAGAATGTGACCGCGGGAAAGGTCACATTGCTGACGTAATTAATTTTTACGTTGACCGCCACGGGACAGGACAGGAAGAGAAGAAGACTCATCACCACTTGGTAAATGAATAAGCTGAATCCTCCAAGGACGAGACCTATCCAAATAATCCTGGAACATCAATAACAGTCCATCAGTTCAAATACGTTCTTGTGTCATTCACACTCATTTCAATATGTGCTCCATCGTCACGTACTATAAATGTATCAAATGTAGGGTGGAAATGAGTCTAAATAGTTTTCTGCTTCGTTTATGGGTTAAGTTATCGAAGCACAGTGTAACAGGGAAAGTGTTTCCTTTTTCTCGGTTCCTTGTGGATTACCTCAAACAGGGTAAATGGAAAAGACTGTGTCGGTAGATTTTAAAAAATCATAAAAATAAACAAGCAGATAAAATGGTGAGGCTGTCCCCGGAAGTAGATACGTTGCGCAATAACGTTGCAATAAACTTGGTATTGTCGCGCTCATGGAAAGGAGACTTCGGTGCCCTATTTTTGTAACGAACATGGAGACTAAGGCGTGGTAGGCCTATACCGGTGTGGCGTGTACCGCTCGGGGCGTGAATCATCCGTTCTGCTCATGCGCACAAAGCGCAGGCAAATCTGAGAGACTTCCGGCGTGTACAGTCCGTCTCTATAGAGTCATCAATACATTCTTAGCCTTTAATGAACATGCGCTGTTGAGAACATACTGCAAATTCAAACATAATCTTTAGAAATATTCATATCTTAAAGATGTTCACCTCTACAGGGATTTCCCTCAGGTGGCCATATCAACACACTAGCCTAGTAAAATCAATATTAAAATAGTAGCCAGCAGCTGAATAACGACGGCCCGTCCACGGTAGGTTCATCCATGCGTCGAGCTGTAATTTGACGCTGATTCTCTATCAAAATTATCAATTAACACATGAATTTAATCCCCATCATAGTAAATGTATAATGTGGTAGGAAATGAACTAGCCGAATATAACAGTACAGGTAAATAACAACGGATCATTCACAGAACGGCTCATACACGCGTCTGCTGCGTGTACAATCGGTCAGGACGGATGGTTCACGCAGAACGGACCGTACACGTGACACCGGAAAAGAGATGGGGAGGGGTTAAGTTGATCATCAACCTGCACCGCACCAAATTTAATTTTCATTAAACTTAACGGTTTCATTTCCGATTTTATATCTTTAATTAACTCACAGCGCAGATATTAGGCCTTGGTTTTTATCGGATATTAATAAATGAACGACTCTTCCTGAAATGAGATAATAAGCACACTGGCCGTTTCACTGTGGAAATACGTCATTCCCCTGTTACAGATTAAATTGTTATTGAATGTAGAATCTCATTGTCGAATTGTTATCCGTGAGTAGTTTGTCATGGAATGGAAAGGTCGCGCGGGACACCATTAGTCTGATGGACTGCTAGAGTCAATAAATTGTTTTCAATGTTTTATTCCTTTTTAGCTTGATTTTGGTTTGTTTGCACAGCTATGATTTATTACAGGGCTAAAGGTTGATTCACTACGCAAAAGTGGATCTGAATAATTGATGTATCAGGTCAATATTTGCTAAACAAAATGATACTAATTTTTCATTTTTACAACAAAAATGAAATACGGTTTATAGGCTTAGTACCTGATCGCGCTCTATTGTTGTCTGCGCTGTTCTACGCCAACTCCCTAAGGTTATTTTGTGAAAAACATGGGGACAAATCTAGTTCACAGTGTCCCCGGGGAATGCATTGAAACATGATATGAGGGCGGCTGTCCTTCAGACATAGTCTCCATTTAAGGACAGAGCCCAGCACCACGGCATCGGAAAGGGAGCAGCAAAATGTACATGTGGCGACATTTTAAGATTCTGGGTAGTGGGTCAAATATTTTGCATTTAACCAAAGAATTTTTATAGTTTAGTAGCATCAAAAGCATGAATATAAAATCTAAGAAACTGATAAATCAAAATTTAAGATTTCACACATAAAGAAGAGGTTGATGAATATTAAATTCAAATACGCTTGATGATTTAATTTGATTGAATGGAACTGCGAAATTGACATTGGGATTAACTAACAATGAAAACATTACTATAACCGTAATTTTTTTTCTTTGGAGAAAGTCATGTAAATGATGAGGGAAAATGTAAAATAAATAAGAAGGGTTTTACGTATCTGCGAGCTGTCGTCCCCGTGCTTGCATAACATGTTGAAATGAGCACGCGCTTCAATAATACATGTATCTTTAAAGGAGAAAAATTACACAAAAAGCCCTATATGCACAACTCCCTTTTTACGGATGCGTTATTGGTTATAATCTGTTTTTGTGCGTGTCGACCGACAATTAGTTATTGAGTCATTCGTTTTAACGTAACGGAAGGCTATTATTAAGGGAAATAACTTTTAAAATACCGTAAGTACTGTTTGTACCGGGGGTACGTAAAAGCTCACTGCACATATTAATTTTAAAAAAGGCTAAACTGATTGGAGCTTTTTTTAATTAGAAATATAATTTATTTTTGACATTTGAGAAACTAACGCTGATGACATCACTATAACCAAATAACTGACTTGATATCGTTTTAATTGATTATATATTGATGAAGTGCTCAATCGAAAAACATTCCAACTGTGCTGGTGTACCTATGCCTTACACCATTTGCGACATATTGTTTATCAAGAAAAGGGCACGGGTTTACCCTGGACTGGGTAAGACAGTGTGGCCACAGATTTATTGGGACCGAAGCAAAGCAAATTCGAAGTTTACCGAAAAAATGATTGATATTTTTTAAAAGTTTCCACAATAATAAGTATATTTCAAGTGAGCAATTGTTAAAATTTTGATATTTATGTATGCCAGGTGTTTACGTCCATGCACGTACATAACAATGAAATAAGTGTGAGATACTTGCATTTCCTGTATACCTTTTGGGGGTGTTGGGTGGGGTTATGGTGTTTAAGAATAAACAAACAAGCTGTCATTTTCTATGCTGTCTAACTCAACATGCAGTTATTAAGACTGAGATTTAGCTACGGTTTAGTCAATTAAGTCTGTAGAAATTAACGCGACTGTGTTAAACATGAGTACACTTAAAATTATCGATTAGTTAACAAATGCTTTAAACCGCTTAGGCAAGACTCCCCCTTGCTGTACGCGGCCTCGAGAGAACAATTGCAGATTTTGAGGAAAAATCGAAACTTGAGACAAAAGGGATGAGTTTTGATCTTAATTTGTGCGTTGCAGTAAAACTGTGCTCTTTGTATGATTTGTGAGTATGATCAAACACGTCTTTAACTAACATTTGAACGTTAACGAAATAACAAAGGACTTTTCTTTTTTTCTCTCTAGCCGAATCAGTGTATTGTAAATTTTGAATACACCATGCAACATCATACATGTACGAATTATTTCAAAGCGTGCTCATCCTGGTAAAAGATCCATCCTTCATACAAACTACACAGGTGCTATTCCGACGTATTTTCCTGTTACACTGTATGTGGGAGCAGTTGGTACAGGTAGGCTACATGTACCGTGCAACCATCGTCAAACCGCATTGGAACGCCAACTCGCAATCATGCAATTAAAACAGTACTTATGATCATCTAGACCTTAGAAACATCGAATTGAGTTTTCAAGAAGAAGGCCAGGTATACTTGGGGATATATTGACTCCGAAACGAACTTTATTTTGAATAGAATTGCTCAGTCGATGTAAAAATCAATATAAAATTCGTACTAGGTAACATAAGAGTGTAATTTCACAGACCAGCTGGACTTGGTTTTAAACCAGTGCAATTTCATTGTTGATTAGTCTATTTCCCATCGTTTCGAAACAAGTGGTAACAAATGTAGCACAGGGGAGATAGATGCGTTTTCCATTTCCGTGACATTTCTGATCCCATCTGACGTTTTCCTGGGCCTCGCAGTACATAGGTGGCGTCTATTTTTTGTTCCTCAAGCAAGGATTTAAAAGAAAAAGTGATTATCAATAGGCAATATCTGTATTAGATTTAATTTGCCGGAGGAAAACACTATGTAGAGTTGTGGTCTACAAGAAAAAGAGAACAAGGCAAAATATGTATTAGATTTAATTATTAGCGGTGACTGTCTAAGATTACGTCTTTGACAACAGCTATGCAGAAGTAAAGCATTATTTTTATAATGTTAAAACATGTAATAAAACAATGTTAAAACATTGACTAATGAAAACCATAAGAGAAGATAATTACACTATGTATACATATGTCATCAGTGTGCAGATGCAGCTTGAAATCTTGCGAAACGGAGGTGTACCACGGGGCCTATGCTAAACTGCGTTTTAATGCCAATGTTTTTTAAAACGAAACATTATTAATGGTAATAATACTAAAAACATTACCCGTTCTTTTCTATCTGTCCCCAACTCAAATTCTAAAAGCATATTTTAGGACATGATTTGAATCATGCCGTTAAATATATGGAGATTCATAGATTCAGCGGATAGACATATACAAACAGTTGTAAGTATAACCTATTCATGATAGTGCTCAAATATGCTCGAGTGACTAATTTCAATTAATGAAATTACATTTGAACTTCATTTCCCATTCGGAGAAAGTCGGTTTTACATGTATAGATTTTTTGTACACTAATGTTATCACCTTTACAGAGAGATATGAAGTATTTGCTGATTTATGTCCAAGAATCGAAAAATCATTTTAAAATAAAGTATAACCACGTTCGATTAAATTGAGTTTACTAATCTTCACCTTTCGCATAGTAGGTCACTCAGCAGAGACTGTCAATTACAGTGCAAAGAACGCTTATGCAACTAATGTAATAAGTTGTCGAAAAAAATTACCTTCTGGTTCGAAATGGCGTTTCGGCTGTAACTTGTTTTAATCCGTGGAGTGTTGTATTTTGACTAAACCGAAAGAGTTCTGAACGCCAAGTCATTGATTTATTCCGTTTTACCTTCGCAGGTTCTTCGCCCATGGTCACTGTGTTCGTGTCCGGAACGTCTAGTCAAATCTTGTCAGTTGTTTGGTATCAGAAATGAAACAATTAACGCTTGCCCTAGTTTACGATCCACAGGCCATTTATAACTATCCAGAAGTCAATTAATGCGAATGACGTGTCCTCACCGCAACGCTTTGCAACTGTATAATATGACGCTCGAAGTATCGACGTTTAATCTGATGTTAGTTGCTGGAGAGTTTCTTTGGTTTTGCCGATTTATTTGCCCTCGTCGGTTCAGTTAATTTGGGTGTTATTTTATGTGTTTCATTTCATGGTAATTACATAATGCTTTTCATTTCAGGTCTTTTTTTCGACTCAAACGTAGGGATAACCATTTCAGGAGAAAAAAAAACGAATCGTGGAATTGGTGTTAAAGGTAAAATGTATGTACTAGTTGGATTTTGGTACCCTAGGTTCTAGATTCCGGTATTGCCAGCTCGATCTTGATTTCATATATAACCCATAGTAGCAATAC
>NW_019775791.1:203162-269770 GCF_001039355.2 Lingula anatina
GGGGGTTTGGGGGGTTCGAAAGAACCACCCTTTTTGCTGGGAAAAGGTCCACTCTGGGTAAAATTTGACCTAGGTACATGAAGTTTTTATGGAAAAAGGTCCACTTTTTCAAAAAAAGAACCCCCCTTTTGAAATTGCTGGCTAAGGGCCTGAGTATTTTGCACATACCGAAAAGTGACACGTATATAATGCGTTGGATAGTTAAAAAACGTTTATTCGAAGGCAATTGCATAATGCAATCTACCCGGTAATGCAAATTTCTGGTTACAGGACAGAAAGAAAATAAACGAACTCCGGAAGAAAGTACCAAGAGCTACCATATTTTATGTTTGCAACAAAGTTGAAGTAAATGAAAAGGCGCTTAGAATGGATCAAACAGCCGAGGAAGCTGATTTGCCGAGAGAAACCCCTGATAAAGCAGCAATGACATTCAAAGCATTGGCTCACAGTGGTCTACTGGACAGCGAAACCAATACCGACGACAATCCGTTTTTTGCTGCGGTGTCGGTGAAAGATGTTCATCGATCGAGAAAGAGAGGTCAAAATGACGAACGTTTTCAACAATTCAAAATTAAGTTTTTGAAACTGGCAGTACAGACTATGCACAGCCACACAATTGATGCTCTATTGTCCGTGGTAGACATGCATAACGTTCTTTTCTACGGTATGTGTGGCTCACCAACTCAAAGGGCATTACTCTCGCATTTCATGGCCGAGCTAAAAAAGCACTCCTTTGAATTCTTCGACAAAACAAAGAAAGCCATTAAGATACGCAAGTCAGTGCTCGTGCATGTGGTCAAGAAAACATTGGCTGACAATAAACATGACATTATTCGCGACGCGATGAATATGAATTTTTTGCCCATAGTTGGTGATACAGTCAGGAGAAATGAAATCATCCTTCAGTGCAGGGAGCAAATAGAAGATCACATCGTCATAAAATGTGACACACTGATAAGAGCAAAAATGGCAGCCACATTCGATGAGATAAACAAAATCTGTCAAAGAGATCTTCGGGATGTATTAGTTCACATACGTGACGCATTAGGTTACAGCATTTGGCACGATATAATGGGGTTTCAACAGAGCATTCTTACCTGTCTCAACTTTACGGATAGAAATGTTCTGGTTTTAACCGAAACAATGTTTGATAAACTTAAAGAAAACGCGTTGACATTTCTAGAATATATGCAAGGGTTGAAAGTCACCAAAGAGTGGAAAACCAAAGTAGCAGAAAACATTTTTTCACTTATAGACCCAAGCGAAACTGCAAATGGTACGGTGAACCTAATGAAAAGGAGAGTGGCTAGCGCACGAGAACATTTCGAGCAAACCCTAAAAAACATGGACAGTGCCACATCAGCCATAGGCAAATTGAGCCCTCAAGAGCAAAGGTCACTCGAAAAGGTGTCCCCTATTGTTGCACAGAACAGCTGCATGGCTATGGCTCTTCTGAATAACAATTTATATGGTCTTCTAGAGTTTGGGGAGACTCAAAGCACCTCAGATAAAAGCCAAGTTAGACTGGTGACCAACCCTGCTCAACTTGTAGGAAGATATGGAGAGTTCGCATATGTGGGGAAGATGGTCCAAGCAACTGATCTTCATCTTCTTCCACCAAACGTGGCAATGGGTTTTCTCACTGCAAGGTATGAAGGAAAAAAGTATATACGTCTTTTCTTCACGCTTTAATTCACAGAAAGCTAACTTATCAAGGAAGATTTTCGTCAGCCCGTCAGTTCTTTTTTGAAAGTTTTATTCAGATATTTCAGTTGACAGCTAAATGGAATACTGAAAGTAATTCATTTCTGTCAAAAAAAGTCACTGTATTCTCGGAGTAAATTTATCAGTTTAAACAAAGGAAGGGTGTTACACAGAGCATTAACTAGGGCAATGATAAATGTATAAATATATATAATAGATAATTTATAAAATCATGAAAAGGAAATAAAAAGATTACTTGATAACACTGGAGAAGGAACAATTCCCTTTGTCCGTTTTATCCACTAGTTTCTGTTCTACATATTTTAGGCTGTTACCTCACAATGCAAACGTCCTTCACTATCTGGACGTGGTGATAACTACTGAGTTCCAACCTGTTCTGATAAGACAAAGATACACCATCAACTTAATGGATGCAGTGCAGACAACCAAGTGCATACAAGAGAAAGAGCGCAAAAGAATACTAAATGATGTCATTCAGGGCTTGGAGCATGTTCTGTATTTTGCAGTAGAGATAGATCTGAAACCTACCCATGTGGTCGTAAGTAAAAAAATCTCTCAATATATATTCTCCCAATATATACTCATAAGATGTCGATAATTTCAGGCCTTTTTTTTTACATAACCCCGCCAAATGTAGTCCCCCTTTTATATTTATTTCTCCCATCCATAAATTGTCGCAGTTTGATACAATATTGTCAAAGTATAAGAGGTTGTCAGAATATTTTCAAATGTCACACTCAATGAAGCATTGATTGTTTGATCTTCATCGTATAACATTCTCTTAATACCATAAAAATTACATATATCTATTGTTTTTGTCAAACTATGGTCAGTATTATTTCAAAGTCAGCTTAGTTCGTTATATTTTGCAGACCTGCTCGCAAAAAGATGCCCGTGAAAGACAATGGAAAATCCTGCTAGGTCCCCGCGAAACCAGTAACGTGTATCCCAACGGCTACCATCCTTTTCATCTCCCCCCAGAGGCATTTGACAAAAGCAGCGTAGGTTTTGGTGAACATCAGTACGTCTACAGTCTAGGCATTCTCCTTTGGTTGCTGTTTAATCCTGAG
The DNA here is from genome assembly GCF_001039355.2 of Lingula anatina. Next base: position 205,958 of record NW_019775791.1, read on the forward strand.
TATGCGTGGCCAGAATTCGCCAGACCAGAGACTTCCCGGGATGATTTTATTCTAGCCGTGGATGAAGGAAACAAACGCCCCGACGCTACCAAATGTTCTCCCGCAGCTCAAAAACTGTTCGAACGCTGTTGGAATGCGGACCAGACAAGAAGGCCAAATATCAAGACATTTATAAAGGAACTAACCAAAATATCATAATCTGTAATGGTTCATTGACATAAATGCTTTCTACGAATTTTGCGAATGAATAAGCTCTGTCTCTGTAACGTTGATGATCCAATACGAGTTACCTCATCAGTGATTGAAAATGCATGCCAGTATAGTGCGAATTAAATGTTCATTTTAAGCGGATGTGTTTATTTTAAACTTTTTTAATAGTCCATGGGCCAAATACGGAAACCCTCCCCCCCCTTAGTGATATTCATTCACTATGTTTTTCTGATAGCTTATGTCCTGAGTTTAGATTTTCCGCTTGTTTGCCATTAAACTGGTGGTGGGTGTGTGTGCTACAGCCGTTGCCGTGGTAACGTCTGAGATTAAAAATTGAAAATTTCTGAGACCAAAAAATATTAAATTATTCAAATGTATTAAGTAAATGGAATTATAAATCATTTCAGATGTATAGGTTAAGAGCTGCACTATACTTCATGATCCTCAAAATTCTCCAAGATGGCTGTAATTTCAAGATGGCGGCCAATTTTTGCTAATTTTTGAGTAATTTCAATTATTTTTAATATTTGAGTTTTAATTCAATTATCAAGGAATAAGAATGTGGGATATGCTTTGATGCACCGGAATTGCATAAAGTCTCTACTACTTGCTACCTAAGTATTTGTTTTAGATGCAACCTTTTAATTTTGTTGTAAAACGGTGGCCAAAATACAAGTCTTTTACATTCTGTTGTCCCAACTGGAAAGATGCCATATTTATTATCAAAGTTACATTCTTTATTACTTTTAATAAACTGAATTCGAACTTAGGCCTTTTCCAAACAATTTTGCTTAATTCTGATTACATTGGGACTTTCAAAATTCAAAATGGCCGCCAATATGCTTATACACACTGGCTAAAAATGATATAATATCATATATTCTTCCAACAGAATTTTAATTTTAATTATCTCCAACCAACTTAGTCCCATTAGTGATTTTTGTTTACTATGATTTTCTGGTAGTTTAAGCCCTTAGCATTTATTTTTCGCTTGTTTTTCATTAAACTGGTGGTGGTTGTGAGTATTACAGCTGCTGCCATGGTAACGTCTGGGTTTGAAAATTGATATTTTTGAGACCAAAAATGAAAATTAAATATTTCAAATGCATTTTAATTCATGGAATTCAAAATTATACCAAATGTGTAAATTAAGTGTGCTATACTTCACAATCATCAAAATGTTCCAAGATGACAGTAAATTCAAAATGGCTGTCAATATTTGCTCATTTTTGAATAATTTTGGGAATTTTTTGATATTTAAGTTTTAATTTAAATATTTAATTATTATTTATTATTAAATTACAGAATGTCACTGAAATTTTCCGGGTGATAATCGCTGACCGAGACCAGCCTTTCGTATAATTGTGAAAAGGTGATATCTCCATGCCCAATATCAATGGCAAACCAATCCAAAACGACGGCCCCCGCTCTCTTTATGTCTTTAATTGTTGTGTATTTTGAAAGTAATCCTAGAGATGAATTTGACGGCAAAGCGGACATATTTCCAAGTGGTGATAATACGTATGCGCAGAGAGCTCATTTTCCGGCAAATTCAATAACAGCGTTTGCGACAACCTACTTCGTTGGGGGGGGGGGGGGGATTTTTTTTATTTTTTTCGGAGAACAGACGAAAACCGGTGCGCGCGCAGGATGTCATCCCTAAAAATAAAAAAGTCTGGCCAAATAGGTGATAGGTGTGACAGATTCAGCTGTTGCCATATTAACACAGGGGTTTTGAAAAAATAATTTCTGAGACCTTTAAATTGTCATGTATTTCAAATATATGAACTCAATGTTTTGCAAACTTTAAAAAAACTTGGACCTCAGTTATTAATGAAAATATCTGCAAAAAATAATCATAGTTAAATTACCAAAATGGCAGCCAATCCAAGACGGCGACAGGTTTATGTTAATTTTACATCTTATTACTGAAAGTAGCTTTTTGTAAACTTTAAAAGCAGCATTGGAATTGAAAAATTATATATGCTGATATGATGTGAATTGCATAATTACTGTCTTCAGTGATTGTTACTCCTATACCCTCTTATTAAGTGTCAAAACCTGAAACCCTATGTGGCCATCACAAAACATGGTTTATACATATTGCTGAATGAATATGTTACATTTTCGTTACAAAATTCCCGATTTGCTGTTTCTGTTAAACTAAATTAACCTATTAATATTTCACTGGGAATTTCAATTTTCAAAAGATTTTCGACCAAATTATATTAACTTGGCCATTCCAAAATTCAACATGGCCACAAATGGCCATGACAGTGCAGGTATGGATTTTTACTGCAATGATATTAAACAACGCAAGAAATAAACAATTCTAAAAGTTGTGTTGTTAATTTCAATCAAATATGCCCTTTCTACACTGCTTTCATGGAAACATTTGTCCATATTTAGTTAAATATTTAGAAATGGATGAAATGTCTTTTTAATGAAGAATGTTCATTGGAAAGCCAGTTAAGATTTGCTGTTACCCCTGAAACCGAGTTTTTGTTACAATCTAAGATGGTGTTCAGCTATATGAATAAATGAAATAAAACATTTACATGTACATATACCACAACTCAGCTTCAAACTGCTAGAGAGGTAAAATTATATCCACATTTTGGAAAAAATCAATATATCCACTAACTTCAATTTAATATTTTTCTACTTGAAAATTTTATAATACTTTACTTAAAATATAAATGTATAGAAATGCAAAATCACCATCAATATTTGCAAACTACAAAACTACCAAAATTTAGTTTATGTATTTGAAATATTTAAGATTTTGTTGGTCTCCAAAATGTCAATTTTCAACCCGTGTGTTACCATGGCAACGGCTGTAGCACACATACCCACCACCAATTTAATGGCAAACAAGCAGAACATAAAAGCTAAGGACCTAAGCTATCAGAAAAGCATAGTGACCGAAAATCACTAAGGGGGGGTTCGGTATTTGGCCCATGGACTATAATGATCTGAAAACTCAAACGCAAAATGTATGTTCAAACACACGCTGGGGTCATAGATTTAGATAAAAGGAGTACAAAATGTCTTAGATGCCGTTTTTAGACTGGCACAACCGCTTAAGACTGTAAAAATAGTAAATTTTACCTTTTTTTAAATTGTGCTACTTGCGATGTGCAATGTAAAAAACTTAAATCCAGTCTGGACCTGGTTTCCCAGCAGGCATAGTAACGTTGGATCAACGTTGAAAACAGGTTGATACGTTGAATTGCCGTTGATCTACCTAAATTCAACGTAAAATTAACGTTGATCCAGCCACGTCAAAACCGTCTTAATGTGACGTTGGCTCGACGTTGTATTTTGGTCATTGACACAACCTTGCAGACATGGATTGTAATTTAAAATGTTAATTATTGAAAACGTGATACTTTGTTTATCAATACTGTAACTAACCTTATCAAAATAATAAAAAGTGTTTTAAAGTAAAAGTGACAGTTGTTTTGTGTCTTAAGTGAACTAGTGAATTTTCTTAACTTGTTATTCAGAAATACATTCCAATAAACTTCCTTGTAAGGTCAGTTAACACTAGGATGAATAAGGCGCTGTAAGTGTGATTGAGTGAGGTTAATAAAGTTGACAGTTCTCGGTACCCTTTCATAGATAGATAGGTTTAGGTGACTGTGACTTTATTTGTTATATTATTATTATGCATGATAACACAACATCTCTAAAGGGATAAAATATATACTCTCTGGGCACCTATAGTGAAAACTCCGGCGGTTTGGTGAAGTGAACTGACATTTTCCTTCTAGCATAAAGGCTAAGGTAAAGTAACCTTTATTGAAATAGGAATTTTTTATCCTTTGTTTGTCAGGGTCTAAGTGACGTCAATAGCGATAGGTAAATACTGCCAACAAATAACCTGATATCATATTTCGTTCAATGAATGAGCTGGGGAGCAGAGACTAGGTTGGAACAGCCATCACCTGGTTCTTAATCCTAAGTTTTCGTCGTCATAATACCAAAATATAATAGGCAGCAATATGCAGGATTGAAAAGGAAAGCACCAGTTCTACTTTACCGCAGCAAACTGCATCTATAGGGAAACATCGACAATTTACAATGGCGTCACTTGCTGGCGAAAAGTTAGCTGTTGCACTCGAGAAATTTCAGAAGGCTCTAAACCATGTCAAAGAATTGAAAGAAGAAACGACATCGTGTTTTCAAGAAATAATGAGAGAAATACCAAACATGGCTATGGACAATTTTTTGCTTCCGGCTGAGAGACAGGAGGTGGAAGATGTATTAAACTTGAAACCGTGCGTGATTTTTACTGGTCAAACAAATTGTGGCAAGAGTTCTCTTATTAATGAAATTCTACAAAAGTCGGTGCTGCCAGCTAATGAAACGCCTTGCACCGCACGACTGGTTAGGTTGACATTTTCCGAAAATCCGTATTACAGAATCGGTGAAGACGAAGAGGTGGCAATGAAGGGTTCAATTCCACGGCAAGTTGTACAATTAGGTGTAGACGACAGGAGGGACGCCAATGAGATAGCAAAATACGTAACATGTGGGATAAAAAATGGCTTATTGAAATCAGGACTAGACATTATTGACTCCCCTGGCAGAAATGAAAATGAAGAACTGAATCAGCTTCTGAAAAACGAGGTAGAACGAATCCCCATCTTAGTGTACGTGGTTGACGGCCACAATCAACTGACAATTCAGGTATGTGTTTTTTTGCTTGTTAAAAAATCTTAAAGACGGGTGCTTAATAATTATACAAACGAAGCACTTACATATTTAATTAAAAGTGCGTTTTAACAAAATTGCGTTTTAACAAAATTGAAAGGATGATACTACGCTTGTGGGGCTAGTTACTGATAATGACGAGAGTACATATAGAGAATCTGTTGAGTCGGTGTTAAGCTGGTGCAAGAATAATGATCTTATCTTGAACGTAGCTAAAACCAAAGAAATGATAGTGGATTTTAGAAGGAATCAGAGTGTAAAGGTAGGCCTACCACTCACCATTGGTAATGTTGAAGTTAGTAGAGTAGAGGAATTTTAACTACTTGGTATACACCTTAACAGTAAATTGAATTGGAAAGATAACACCGCAAAGAGTGTAAAGAAGGCACGGCAAAGACTGTATTTTTTAAGATCATTGAGAACTTTTACTGAAAGCGTGCCTATTTTAGTCAATTTTTACAGGTGTGTAATTGAAAGCATTCTAGCGTACGGAATTATAATATGGTATAGCGGAACAGCTGGGGAGGAAAGGAAGAAATTAACAAACGTTGTAAAAACTGCAAGCAGGATTATTGGGCAGGATCTCCCCAAGCTGGATGATATTTTTAAAGACAGAATGGAGAAAAGAATTGTCAACACCATGAAAGACTCTTTCCATCCTGCAACATCTCTTTTTACTTTTTTACCAAGCAACAGTAGACTTTTAACTTTTAAAGGCAGTAAACGCTTTCTAAACAGCTTTTATCCAAGTGCAGTGACGCATTTTAATTTGAACTCAAAACTAAATTCTTAATTAATTTATTTATTGTATTATTTTATTATTTTACTCTGTATATTGCTCCAAAAGGAAAATGATTTCCGATTTTTATAATTGGCTAAATAAACTCTTATATTAATCAGTATCAATGTTGGAATACAAATCAAGATTTTTACTAAAATGCTGAAGCTTTTGTGAAAATGTACCTGTTGTGCATAGTATCAGCATGTCTTCCGCTTACATACGACATGGAATAAAAAGGTGGTGGCATATTTTTTCTCTGCTGTGAATTTGTTTGAGGAGTGTAGCTCCACCTCTCTCTTCCATATTTATTCTTTATCAAAAAGTTATAAAGTCTTTTATATTCATGGTATTGCTTTAAACGTGTTTTTAAAGGTTTGCATTATTTCTAGATGAACTATTAGCACAATGTGTTATTTTGATTTTTCTGTCTTTTTCATTCTTCACTCTGCCTCACTAAAGATTGATTGTTAAAATGTTTCTTATACTGCCTCTGTTATTGGCCAGATAGTAGATGCCCCTGTGCCAATGTGCCTTTAAAGATACAAAATTTTAGACATCAATACAATATGCAGGGGATCCAGGATTATTTGAATGGGGGCACGAATGCAGGGCCGACCCCCCCCCCCCTCCCACCCCTTGGCGTGGGTTCTCGGACCTGCTGAAAGGCCAGAAAAATATTTTTCTGGCCTTTTAGCCTTTTAACTGGGCCCTGGTATTTTAGAGGGCGAACGGTGTCATTTGGTACGGTTTAGAACTATGATTCAGCTAGAGAAATTTTAATTTCAAGAGAGGATCTTTGGTGTGATGTTTTTGAGAAAATGACTGGCGAAGATGTTGCCTAGCTCATATCTGATTCTGGGATATGTTGGTGGTTACACTTGACATAAAAAAAGGCTCCATTGTGAGTTCTACTGGTGTAACCTACTTTCGTTCCATATAAACCATACATAATTCTGAATGTTTTATCTTGTTGGCGCATGCAAGTCATTTTATGACGATCCGTTAGATGTATTTATAACTTCAGAGTATCTTTTCTAAGAAAAAAAATCTGTTTATGATAGATTAAGAGACGAGGAGAAATATTAAGTGAAAAAAGAGGCAGGTATATGTCCAAGTCCCTTTTGGCAATAGGTCATATAGACATGCAGATATACTCCAACAAATGAAAGATTCTTTTTCTTTAAAAGGAAAATACATGTAGTATTAACATATATCATGCAGTAATACTTAGTGATGGTGAAATCAAAAGTTGACTTGATGTTCATTGACCCTTTTTGGCGTTTTGGTTGTCACATGTCAATTATCTAGTCAAAAGCAAGAAAAATGGTATCAAAGAGTGCAAAAACTTTTAACCATCATACAATATATACAACCACTGAAATGAGCAATTAATAGGTCAACAGACATAAAAAGGAGACCAGTTCTATTCAGTTGACCATAGTTATAGACTAAAACAGATTAAGTGACCTTTTAACGCTTTATCACTGATAGCACAATGAAACATTTAAAGCGTTTTAATATGTTTTATCATGCACACATACAATTTAACTTAGAAACAGGCCTAATATACATTTTGGTTAATATTTATTGAATTTGAACGAAAGTTCTTTAATGATTTTATTTATATTGAGACGGTATGTTTAGCTAAGCTACTGTTTGTTACACCCCTGACACATTTCTACCTCTACCTTCAGCCAGTTCATTTTCAGCAAAGAAAGAATTCATGAATGATAAAAAGATTTTTGTAAAAGATGAAATCTAAGTCAAACAAAGCATGATGTTGAACATATATCAAGGACAATTTTAAATAAATTGGCATTGAAATGAGATTGAAATCAATTATAACTTAAAAGTGTTACACTCCTGATCTTTCAGCTTTATTCTCAGCTTATTTTTTTCTAGAAGAGAAAAGGTAATTTTTTCTCAAATTTGCACTTATGAACCTTATACCTCCGTCACACTAGAGGCGAATAAGCAAGAATGCAGTCGGAAAGCCAATCCTTTGTGCGTTCCTGGATATTCGAAGAGCATTCTAAAAATTCAGAGTGCATTCCAAATAATTTACCCATTCTTGTGGAATGTTTTGCTCATGTATAAAAACTTTCGAAGTGCATTCCAAGTGGAAAATTGTCGAGTGGCATTTGAATAGTATTCTAACTGCACTATGACTGCTTTCTAAATAATCTCACGGCATTCCGACAGCATTCGAAATATTCTGATCACATTCGAGGGAGAACCAAAATGGCAAGACACTTCAATTCCTGCTGGAATGAGCCAGAATGCATCTGGATCCTATTTTAGCCAGCAATCGAAGTACACTCCTACGGTATTCAAATTGTATTCTAAATATTCTGACTGCATTCTGACAGCATTATTGATATTCCTAGTTTTCCAACTACATTCGAGCTGCATTTGAGAGCTAATACAGCCAAAATGTGCACTAATCATTCCAGGCGGATTCAACCGCATTTAGAGCATTCCAACGGCATTCTTACAAGAATTTGGGTCAATTTGAAATTTCTTCCCGAATGTAGTACGAATTTTTAAATTTAGTCATTCCGGCTGGTTCTGATTGATTCCTGCTGATTCCGCATAAGTGTGACAGGGGCTTTACAGGAGAGATAAAATGACGTTTAAGGGATAATTACTGTTCAGTTTGGCCGAAAAATTAATTTCCCTGTGGTAAAGGACAATTTTCCCATACTTACCAATTGTAAATGAATCCATTCCAACATTCAAAATTAGTCCCTGTTTTTTTTGTTTTATTTTATATATTATTTTTTGTAATAATCTATTAGGAGATTAATTCAGAGTGTAGCCATCTATTGAGGTCACTGGATGTGATGACAAGTACAAAATAATTGTGTTAACCGCCGCTTTCGGGGCAAAATAGAATTTATTGTACTTCTATGAGTTATATACAATGTATTTATTGTGAAATATTGATATTTTACGAACGGTCGTTATCCCTTCAATAACTATATATATATATATATATATATATATATATATATATATATATATATATATATATATATATAATTAGCCAATATATATATATAATTAGGCCAAATACACTTATAGGTTTTTTTAGATTGGCTTATACTTCAACAGTTTTAGCGCACTTAAATTAGAAATATGGTAAACAAATTGGCACTCTGATAAACTTCAAAGCAAATTAACTGTATGCTCTGTCATGCTTATTTTACCATCATGACTGTCTTTTGCCTTTATGCAAAGATTTCTTCAAAATCAAATATACTTTGAAGTCATCGTATAATTCTTTTCCAGGATGCAGAAGATCTAAGGACGCTTTATAACCAGTTCGTAGTTTTTTACGTGGTCAGCAAAGTCGATTCAGAAGATGACAGCGATTCTGATAGCGACTCTGAATCTGGAGACGAGAAGGCAACACCCGCTGGAGTTAAACAAGAGCGCATGGCAGTAGTCTATAGCCGTCTTGTAGAAGAAGGCTTATTAGATAAGCATACCCGGATGAACGAGTGTCAGCTTTTTCACGGTTTATCCGCGTGGAAACTTCATGAAGCCAGAGAGTCCGCGATGGCAGACAGCAAACATACAGTGTATCTTGCAGATTTTGAAAATTTCAAAAGTTGCCTCATAGGACACATTGAAGAAATTTTGGAAGCGAAAGTAACAATAGCGTGTAATAATCTCGCTAAAGCTCAAAAACGTTGCATTGATTCGCTTTTGTCTAAAGCAGAAGATCCGTTAACAATAGAAGAAACTTTAAAAGATATTGAAAAAATCAAACTATTGGAGCAGGATTTCTACCGTAGGGTTGAACAAAAACTGACGGACAAAACACGCATGGAAATGTCCCTCAAAACTATTTTAAGTCAATGCCAGGAGGAACTGGTTGAAGACATTGGTCAGATCACATTTGAGAGACAACATAACATTCAAGAAGGGGCGTATGTTACTGGTGAAGAAGCCGTTAAGAAATGTGGAGATCACGTGAAAGATATCTTGATTACACGACTTATCGATAAATATCAAAAAGGATTAAAGAACATATTCCAAAATGAAGAAAGCTTGATGCTTGAACTGCAGAGAACACAAAATTTGAAAAACACCAGGGAAGGTATCAAGCATGCGCTAGTATTAGTCTGTTCATTGACACAAAGTCTCTTTGACAGCTACAAAATACCACTGGATCTAAGCAAATGTGTGAGGAACCTTACATTTTGGGGACGCCTAAAAGAAGGTTTATGGAACTTTTTCCGAGCAATAGCCCACCCGATAGACTTTATCCGTGGTCGAACGATGATAACAGTAAAATGGAAGCAGGGCATAGCCAGGAAATTTTTAGCTTCAATTGATACAATGAATTTAGCTTCCGAAGTTGCTGAAGCACTCAAGAGTCGTTTTGACGTCGCCCACATAAATTTTCAAGAGAATATAATTGAACACAAAAACAACGTTGAAAGATCTTTGCGCCTCAGTAAGGAGCAGCTATCTTCCATTCAGCAGGTCGCACCAAAGATGGCCTCAGTTGAACTCCGCACCATCGGCATTTTAGATGTATTAAAGTACGGAACCCCGACATTTCTGAGACAGATCGGAGAAGGAGGGCAAGGGGAGGTCTGGGAGGTGACAGCGAGAGATAAGGCTAATTATGCTTTGAAACTCGTTGGGGACCCTGGATCCGAAGACCTCCTGGGAAAGTTGGCCCTTGAAATACATTACACGCGGTGAGTTTACTTGTGGTACAATTCTAGTAAATGGGCAATGCATCTGACCGTATTTTACACGTAAAAATCTTATTTTTATCGAAAAAATCCTTCTTCTCATGAGTTATTTGTCAACAAATTCCTTACTAGGATTCAATCTTTTGTAATATTTCTAATTAAATAACTTGGTTTTAAGGAAATGAATATTCAATGAGAGCGCCGTTTGCTTCTTGTCATTTTAGAATGAACATTTAAATCAGACGTTTTTTGAAAAATATAGCTTTGTTGGATAATTAGACATGAAAACATGACTTTGGGGTCTTTTCAAACCCGTGTAGCGCACCTCTTCAAACGATTGTGTAAGACCATGGCATTTACCCTCGATTTTGTTTTTTTTAATGAACTTTGCATCATTAAAAATTGCTTGTCTTATTGATTTATCGATTGTTATGGAACACCAAAGCAATGTTCTGGGAACGTATGACAATGTGTTACACTCTTTCGTCTTTTAGAAGCATCTCCCACGAACACGTAATGCCGGTCCTGGGGAGTTTTGTTATTGAAAAAGATGGCAAGCAGCACTTAGCCGTCCTCTACGAACTCATGGAAAGTGATGTTATGCATATGCTTCGTAACGACCCAGGGGATCTAAAGATTCGGCTTGGAATTGGGCTGCAAGTGGCAAGTGCTTTAAACTACATGCACAGCGCGGGACTCATGCATCGAGATATCAAACCGGAAAACGTGTTGGTATGTTGTCGTTTTGTGATCGTTTTTATAGCTTTACTAGGGGTCAGACATTTATCATGGGGTTTGAAAAAGGTAGGAGCATGTTGTTTTTGGGTCATTTTAAAAAGGGCCTTTTTTACAGAAACTAAGATTTTATTTTTGTCACAGATTGTTCGGTTATGCATGTATTTTTTTTAGCAACAGGAATTAAGGTCAAGAAATTAAGCTACAAAACCTAGTTAACAAGTATTTTAATTTTTTCATGGAGATGAATAACGGACATGACTGGTTTTTTATAGACTTATATAATCTTATTTTTGATTTTTTAAAACTAACATTTTAGCAGAACATTTCGATTTATAATGGATAAACATTTAATTTTTAAATACCGTATCATGGAGCATAAAATGTTTCTTTACACCTTTTAATTTATTTGTCAACAAATATTTGATAAAAAGTTATTTCAAAATAAAAGCTATTGGAAATGACAAGTCAGATAAAAATACAAATCAGGATCCCTTTGGAATCTTCTGGTATTCAAATCAAATTCAGTCCTTTGGTTCTAAACTGTTTATAAAAAACTCTGTTCTGGCCTTGCACCTGTAAATGTCCATCATAACGTGTTCAAACATGTTCCCCAAACGTGTCCTTAGCTGACTCTGTTATGGTCTCTGTTATGAGGTTTAAACTTCTAGAGGCTACCAAAAACGTATGTAAACTGAATGTTAGAAAGAAATGCATTTAAATTATTTAAATTCGTATTATATTTGCTGTAATATTTTATGTCTCCTTGATCTAAGCTGATGTAAGAAAAAAGAATGGAACAAACTCAAGTGTGATGTTTGAAATTTGGCCGATGATGGCCACTTTTATTGGAAGTCCCATTAATAAAAAGAAATAAAGCATATTAATAATAAACATTGAATAATGTTGATAGATGATATAAATATTATGTGTGCGCCAGAATTATCTACATTTAAATTATAATTCCAAACAAATAGTGCACACATTTCAAATTGTGGGGTTGCAAAGAGGCAAAACACATCAAAATTGAAAATGGCGAACGTAAAGTTATTCTGACAATTGTATACACTATAGAGAACTTTGCATAAAGCAGACTGAAGGTTTTCCTTGACCTCCGCGAGCCCAAGGTTATGGCCTCTCTTCGTGGGTGATTGTGTGTGGTGGGTGGGGGTGGGGAGGGGTCCTCACTCACTCCCATGATGGTGCGTTATTTATCCCGTTCTAAGTTTGTATAAGCTCTTATTTTCATATGGATTTTTTTATTCCCGTGAGTTTTACATATGAATTTCCGAAAGGTTCACTGGACCGTCACGAACTTAAGTGATTCAGAGATTAAATCAGAACTTAGCCACTTCTATAGGCACAGTATAATGAATTGGTATTGCATACGCTTTATACTTCTTCTAAAAATACTGCAATTTATTTAAAGAACTCTCTGTGAAAGTCTAGTTACTTCATTCTTTTACGTATTTTGTCCTGGGATATTTTTTCAGTTTTCAGGACTTAGGTATGGGCGCTATAAAACTGCCAAAATGTGGTCGTTTTGTCCAAGTAGTAGAATTGAATCATATTATCTACAAATCAGAGGGTCTAGTTTATCAATAAACGCACAATTCGCAATTAAAACCCCTTTGCCTGTTTGCCTGCCTTTAAACTAAGACACAACTGACCATAATGTGTGTTTGATTGACGGGGCAGGTTTAGCGCATACCTAGTTGGTATTTATACCAAGGCTTTCAAAAACTGTATTTATGTAGCCAAATGTTCACAAGCACAACGAAGCTCTGTTTTGCTCCAGAGTTAGTAAGATAAGTCCATATGACTAAAAATTGTCCTTTATTAATGACGAAAACTAATAAGTTACAAAACTGGGGAGATAATATAACATCCCCCAAATTATACAAGTGCCATAATATAAAAATAATAAAATATGTTAATGTTTTACACAATTCAGCTACCAATATGCTTCCAAAAAGGCATGGGGAAGAAGATTAAAGAGCAGTTAAGTAGGGGGAGGGGGGAAAAGATGGGGGGGGAACAGGAGGCTAAACTGACGTACGCCGTCAGTACTTCATCACTAGTGTGTGACGCAAATGTAAGGCCATTGAATGGTTGCAATGGAAAGGCGCAAGTCTACCAAGTACGAGGCACGCACTCACCACTTAGCCTAGTTTAATTAGCCACGGGCGCTGTGCGATGAATTTCGTGCGCCCGTGACAAATGTAATCTAGGCTTAAGCCTCGGTCACAACCGGCTGTACGGGCTCTTACGGGCTGTTTGCGTCCACCTTTTACGCAGAATCTCACGACCCATGTAGGTCTTTCTTACGAAAATTCGAGTTCGCAGACATCCCGTAAGCACGTACGGAGGATGTTGGGAATGTCCAAAAGATTCTACGAATAGCCTGTAAACAGCAAGACCGTTGCTCCCCTCGCTTTGAGTTAGCAAGTGAGACGTGCGTTGTGCAAAACGCACGTCGCAAGCAATGAAGGAGCAAGTGCCCTTTTCTTGTTAAGTGAGGCGCACGCCCTCACAACTAACAACAAAGTCGAGAGCACACCGGGGATGCGTCGCACGTGCGTCACCCCACGCCTGGTGTATGAAAGGCGTGCTCACGACGCAAGCTTGTGTCTTTACAATGAACGTCGACTTTGTAACGTGTACAACTATTTTCAAAGTTTTGAAATTTTTACTCAGTTTAGTTTCTAATATGCCTCCAAAAGGCAATAGAAAGAAGCTTAGATAGCAGAAAAAAGGGAGGAGGAAAAAGAAAGAATGGGATAACATGAAGCAAAACGGACCTACGCCGTCAGTACGTCATCAGAGACGTATGAGGCAAGTGTGAAGCAAAACTGACGTAAAAGGGCACTACTTTCGCCGTGCGTTGCATCCCCATCGTAAACGGTGAGTGTGTGCCACGTTTGCAGCAATCAAGACGAACTCAAGAAATGAGTACAATTTCCACGGTCATCGCTCCTTGCAATTAGCGTCACTGCTTGAAAGGACAACTCAAGTGGCCCTTGCGACTCGCAAGGCAGACTTTCCTCTACCTCTACGAACCCCACGACCTCCACTGCACCCCAAATTCGTAGGGGACGTACGGTCCTAAAATCCGTGTGTCCGGTTGTGACCGAGGCTTTAAGTGGCAACTGAGTACGCAGGTAGCAAGACAAACTCAAGAAATGAGCACAATTTCTAAGGCAAGGCAATCGAGTTTTAAAGTTTTAACTCTTGTGAAAAGATTAATCACTCACTATGCTGATCTTTTCATACCATCTCATTTTTTTTTCTCTACCAGTACTACAAATTTTCTGTACATGGCATTGGCAATGTTAATATTTTAATTTTTTCCTTTTTTGTTTTATTTACTTATTATTATTATTATTATTATTATTATTATTTTTGATTCTCTAAAGATTCATCAGTTAACCTTTGTTATTGGTCTTTATTCTCTCTACATATTTTGCCGTTCTATGCTTTTTGTTCGTACCATTTTTTATCCAGTCATATGTGATATACATGTTACATGCAAAGAAATGACTTAATTAGATGTATTAAACCCATGATTTAAAAATTTATGTTGTACTATATGATATCTGTTACACCCCTGACATAGGGGACCCAAGACAAGAATAGAATTAATAAATTATATTTTGGCAAAGTTCATTATGAACAAAAACTGATTGCTGTAACTAATGAGAGTCAGTTTATTTCATTTATGTATAATACCATTGAGATAAGTCGTAATTTGCTTCCTGGGATGTTACACTGCTGATACATTTTTACCACTTCCTTTGGTCTGTTTGTTCATTTGCTACAAAGAAATCCTTCAGAACACACACAGCATAAAAACTAAGGCTTCATTCACATTAGGCTTCGTTCACATGCAATGTCTATTTTCTAAATTCTATTTCCTACATGTATTCGCGCTATCTTATGATCACGGTCTGTGCCCTGAATATCCCGCCGCGTAATTACTGGCAGCGCGAGCCAGTTACTTATAGTAACTTATAGTAACTGGCTCGCGCTGCCAGTAATTACGCCGCGGGATATAATATTCAGGGCACAGATCGTGATCATAAGACATACCGCGAATAGAAAATAGAATTTAGAAAATAGACATTGCATGCGAATGAAGCCTTAGTAAATCTTGCCAATTAACAGCAAGATCAACACTGAACATCATGCATGGTATATACTTGGACATAATAACGAATATTATGTCCAAGGTACATAAAAATATGATCTTCCTGTATAAATGAAAGATTGAGATTATTTGAGACTCAAAAGTATTATGTACACTCATGACATTTAAGTATATATATGTTCATATACTTATATACAATCATTATATATATATATATATATATATATATATATATATATATATATATTAGAGATACATGTAAATTGAATTTTGTGTGAATACGTGTATTCACATAAATTTTGAAAATTCGTAATAGTTATACTGCTTCGTAGCATTTTACAAATGCTTATTTTATTTTGCTTTTAGCTTGACTCAGAAAAGAAGGCAAAGCTGGCAGACTTTGGGCTATGTAAGCCATTGGCTATGAGCAACCAGACTATTTGCGGCACACCGCTGTTCCTAGCGCCCGAGATACTTGACAAGGAAGGCTCGTACGACCCATCGGTAGATGTTTATTCCTTTGGTATACTCCTGTGGTTCTTGTGTGATGGTAGAGGTAAAAACCCCTTAAATGTGGTATGGCTGGCTCTCTTTGGGCTTTGTGGCTTTTGTAGACTTGGTGAACGACCCGAAAGGCGTCCTAACTTCAGTGATGAATGTTGGCAACTTATGACGACTTGCTGGGACAGTGACCCCAAAAAGAGGCCAAGTTTTGATGACATCATTTCTAAGCTAAAAGCTATCATTGCGAATTTGTAAATGGCAGTCTATTCTATAATTTTTTTCACATGCCATAGATAACAAATAGACACAGTTTATTCTTATAAGTAGGGGATGGAAACATTTTGTCTGAAAGAAAAACAAGATCCGTGGTTAATTGAAAAAGACCATTTTAGAACCTGTTGCTTAAAAAGAACATCAAAATTCAAGAACGCATACGACGATAAGAATGATGACATATGGCAAAAATGTTTTATATGACGAAAGAAGTTTAAAATGACTAGAAGAAGCACTAGTTTTGATACAGGTATCTATAGGAATGCAAAATGTAAAAACTGACACTCGGTATTCGGGTGAACTATTAAAGATACAATTAAAATTTTCATTAAGGTAGCATTTTGTTCCAATAATTTAGACTTAGAAAGTGTCTTTAAAGCAGTATATTGTTTGTTGCGAGCCTCTCTAGGGAAAAGGACTGATAACTAAATATATATGTTTATTTTTAAAAATCATATTTGTGATTTTGTAATATTTTTAAACCTATCTTTATCAATAACTAAACTTTTACAATAAAGCGAATTGGTTAGATCTTGCTTGGTGAAGAGAGAAATGAAACTATTTAAAAGAATCTTAAAGATGAATAATGTCTTTTTATATTCATTTTATATTCAAGAGGAAGGAGGATAGAACATGCATACATATACATCACGTGATCACAACATGTAGTGGCATCTGAAAGCAACACCTTAAGATTGTCATGCACGTCGTGGTATGACGGGTCCTAGAAACTACATTTTATTGTTGCAACTTCGAACAGATTTAGGTTAACTATTACAATATGTACAATAACACACAACAAACTCCATGTCAGTAGTCAGTAAAGTGGCATCCCACGCCATGCTTAATCAAATATTTAAAAGAGCAACCTCTAAACTAGGTACGTAGTTGCCGATAAGTAAATCGTTACAAAATACTTAACAATTACAAAATTAAAAATTATTTCCCTTTCAAATTTATGATAATTCAAAATAGAAGATTATTAGGTTGCTCAATTTGGTAACTTCTCAGATATAATTGTAAATGGTGATAACCCTTTACTACATTGTGTAAATGATCATTAGTGAATGTTGCATAGTTTATGTATACTTGGTATTACAAACCTGTAAACAAGTTAAGAGGTTGCATTTCAACGGTAATAATTTTTTTATTAGTAACTGATCTATTAAACCACATGCTGGGCATCGAGTTTGATAAAAGCAAAATACATGTATGTATATCAAAAAAAGGGTATATGGGTTATTTCACACACTAGCTTTTTTATTCTTGAGTAAGTTTTATAATGATTAAAAATATAAGCAACTAGAAAAAATCCAGTATACTAGTACAGCTGCCAGGGTATTCCTTGGGATACACAGATTTACTCCTCTTCTTGCCATAGAAGGAGATATAGGGTGGATGAGAACAAAATATGAAAGATGGTTGCACCTTGTAGAACTGTGGAACAGGCTGGTTAACATGGGACGATAAGATCACAAAACAATTTTCCTTAGAGATTACGATTTGGCAAAAGAGGGAAACATTAAATGGTGTGCCCACCTTTCTCATTCTTAAGCTGCCTGTGAAATGGACCATTTGTTTAATAAATTAGTTACTTGTGATATTGGTCTTATACATTATTTAAGATTCAAGAAACAGTTTGGAAGGAAGGCTTGCTAAAAAAAAAGGCCAAATTAAGGGTTTACAAGAAATTTAAAGAACATTAAACAGCAGAAAATGGCATCAGATATAATTAGAAGCAGAGCAGAAAGGTCAATCACTGCTCAGTTTAGAAATGGAGTACTACCATTACATGCCATGTTGAAACAGGTCGATTTGTAAACAAAACGCTGGTGGATAGACTTTGTATGCTTCGTAATGAACAAAAAGTAGAAGAAAATAAGTATTATTTTATTTCTCGCTTTATGCAAATATCAGGCAAAAATGGTATGAAAGGGAAAATGAGCGATTGTACCTTTCGTGTTCTGGGGCGAGGCGGTGGAAGAGAGACCTCGGATACATCTTCAAAGACTTTCACAGAAAAAAAAATCGAGCTCGAGGTTTCACTTTAACTGCCTCCTGGCCAGAAAGAAGCTATGGAATAAGTAAAGGTAACGCTAGTGACTTACTAAGCCCACAGGGCTGGACCCGTACGATCCAAACGCATGGTACATTTATCTGGCATTATTTCCCGAGGGATCGCTGTCCTCATATCGTCACTTTTTGAACAGTGCTCATATTCAGTGGTCCTTGCAACTTGAGAAACCACAATAAGATTCCAACGAGAAAAATGTCAAAGAATTCCTTTTGTAAGAAATGTAATTTCCCATGATTGCCATCTACCTTGATTCTCGTACTGTTCAGCACAAACGTGAAATGGTGGCCCAAGTCGAGTGTCACCAAGTGGATCCGAAATGCATAAAAAAGAATCAGTAAAAAATAATGGCAATTGTGTATGGGAATTGTAATGTCTCCTTAAAGATTAAAATATTTACTCAAAGGAAAATGGCCAATACAAACTATTCGAAAAAAAGGACTAGCACAGTACCGAAATGCGTGTACATGTAAGAGCAATATCAGCAACAGCACGGACAACACACATCCTGACCCCTATAACCTGATGGGGTATAATTTTACATGTTATCTATGTAAACAAATATCACTCGAAGACGGTCGAAGACGTTAAGTTATTTACACAGTAACAATCAAAATCAAAGAGTCCATAAACATGGTTTAATATTTGACAGCTTTTGTTCCACGATTATCAGGTTATCCAAAGACTACGGGGGGAGGTTTTTGTTACCGTTAGTCGGTTTGTTTGTGGAGAGCATGACGTTAAACGGATATTGATAAATCTCAGGATAGGTCACAAATGACCCAAGAAAAAAATAATTATATTTTGGTGATAATCCAGTAATAAATTAATTCGTCTTTTATAGACGTGGCGAACGACCCGAAAGACGCCCTAACATTAATGATAAATGTTGGCATCTAATGACGAATTGCTCGGACAGATACCCTAAAAAGATGCTAATTTGATGAAATTATTTCTAAGCTTGCGGGTAACATTTTAAATTTGTAAAACCCCTTTTATACTGGACGGCGTCCTTTTTGCGTCATTTGTGCGACCATGAAACTGGCATCGTTGTGGGCGTAAAAAAGGAGGCACAAGCATAGCTTTTGTTGCAAAATGAATGCTCATTGATCGGCCTGTTGTCGGCTCGTAAACTATTTTTTCTTCAAAACAGGACCGTACAACGGGACGCAAGAAGAACGACGTCCAATGTAAAGGAGGCTTAAACGGTAGCCTTATCGATGATTTTTTTCACATGCAAGGAGTCCATTATTTGATTGAAATACACCATTTAAGCACAAGTCGGTCACAAAAAATTCTAGAGCACATACGGACGATGACAATGGCGGAATGTGGCAAATAATGTTTTACATGACAAAAGTTTTTGAAATGACAGATAGAAAAAACTGGTTTTGATACGTTTGTAAGGAATGCAAAAAGTGAAACTGACACTCGGTATTTGGGTAAACCATTTTTCATCAAGAAAGCATTTTGTTTCAATAAGTTGCACTGAAGAAGGGTTTTCATGGCATTATATTGTTTGTTTGGAGCCTCTCCAGAAAAAAAGACTGATAACTGAATATATATAATATGTTTATATTTCAGAGATCAACCCGGAAGTATGCCTAAAAGTATTTTTGTATAAGTACTATTGGATATATGTCCTGAGCAATTTTAAAATACTCGGGCATATGCATGCGCAGATCTAGGATTTCTGAAAGGTGGGGTCCAGAGGTGTTCAAGGGGGTGGGGGCATACACGGCAGTCGGATTAAAACATCAATAAAATAATTAAATATTAGGTTTAAAAAAAGTATACATTACTGAATACTCCAATTGTTTTTATCAAGTCGCGCGTACTCTGAAAAGACCGATTATAATTATTACTATCTAAAATGCAAGAAGGGATAATATTTAGTACTATTTTTGTGTGGATACAAATGACCCATGAAGTGGTAAATATCGCTAAGTCGCCTCAGGGTCCTTATTTTTTCACCAATGAAATCGCCTTCCTTCACGATTTAGAGTTGATCCCATGATGTGGTAATTTTTTTTAACAACATTTATTCAAAAGAGATGGAGGCAAGGTGCTGGAAGCATTATATGCTCTCCACAATGTGGTAATATACTATGAAGTATCTTAACATACGTAGTTATCAGTAACTAAATCCTACAAAATATTTTACATTTATTATTTTTTCTTTTGATTAGTAAAAAATGCAGAGATTGTAGACTCATTAAATGTGATAACATATTATTGATTCTGTTTTCATTCTTATTGTTCTTTCATTTTGACTTGTGCATCTTGAGTTAAGAGAGATGTATTTAAATTCCTACCACATGCGAATTACATTACACAAAGTGTACAAGGTTATAAAAATTTATCAACTAGCACAGGAATAATTGAATTGAATCGAAATTTCATACTTTAAAATATCCATCGTTAGCATTTAATTATGTTATTTGGAATCATGAAATAAGACAAACATTAAAGGGATAATAACTCTTCGTTTCGGCCAAAAAATGAATTTTCCTGGAGTAAACAACAATTTTTCCATACTTACCAATGGTTAGTGAATCCATTTTTACATGCAAAGTTAGTCCCTGTTTTTTTTCTAAAAAGTTTGGTTTTTTGTTAAAATCTCTTGAGAGATTATAACAGAGTATAGCCATCAATGGAGGTCACGTGGTCTAAAGACAAGCTCAGATATCAGAATAATAGCTATAACTGCCGTTTTTGTGGAATATATTATATTTCTATGAGTTATTCACAATGTTTTTATTGGGAAATATAGATCTCGTACGAAGAGTTATTATCCCTTTAATTGTGTACCAGCAGATTATTTTTTCTTGAAAACTTAATTTCGTAATTTAAGCAGCATATTATTCACTGCAAAAAAATAAAATTAAAAAAAAAACAATAATAATAATAAAATTGAGTGCAGTTCTTTTACTTCAAAAAGAAAGTGGGGTGAGTACCAATGAAAATATTACAATGACAAAGATACTTTACGCCTTGAGTTAACTCAACAGAGTTATGAAATATGCATCTGATAACCATCTCAAATTATAATGGAAAAAATTGGTCTAAAAAAACTGATACAAACAACTGGTTTCAGTAAATAAATAAAAAAACAGGACTAGAAACAACACCGAAATGTGTAAAACAACGACATCAGTAATATCATGAACAAAATGCGTCTTAAAAAGATGACAATACTCAGTAAGACATTCAAAATTCCACAAGAAAAACAAGTAAAAAGACATAGAAATGCTATAAATTCTAATTTTACCACCAAAACGTCACTTATTCTGAAATCTGTGCTAACCATCGGACCATATTGACCTTCACAGATGGCTACTCCCGTAATTATCTCTTAAGAAATTATTATGAAAAAAGCTTACTTATAAAAACATGGATTAATTTTGAATGTCGTGACGGATTCATTAAACATTGGTTAGTATGGAAAAATCGTCGCCCTCCATCGATAATTGTAGCACAGTTATTATCCCTTCAACCTCTTTAACCTGATGAAGTACAATTTTACATATTATCTATGTGAACAAATATCACTCGAAGACAGCTGTCTGAATCAATAGGTTATGTACACAGTAGCGATCAAGATTAGAAACGACCCATTAACCTGGTGAAGTATTTGGCAGTGTGTATTCAACCATTATCACATTATACAAAGACTAATTCATCCATTTACTTTATTGATTAATTTACTTTATTTAAATGAAATTAGTTTTTTAACGCACAATTTTACCTAAACATTCCTACAACAGGAAATGTTCAGAAATATAGGTTTAATAAATATAATATCATTAAGAAGAGCATTCAGAATGTAAAGAAGGATTTTTATCTTGATATACTCAGGTTTTAGATCACTATGAATGTACCGTCTTTCCAAAATCATATTCTCATGTCTAAATTTACGGAAAAGCTACTTATCTTTTCCAATTCCAGGCCTTTAAACAATAAAAATCTTTAAATGAAATTACCCGATGTGAGTATTTCTTTCTGAAATCTAAGGTAGATGGATACCGGTGTAAAGGAAGCATGTTCTTTTAGAACTAAGTCGTTTAATTGGAAATGGTACGGAAACGGGTCGAGCTGGATTCGATAGAAATCAAATTAGGTGAGGAATATCCGGTAAAAATACCTTTACCACGTTTTTAAAACTGAAAATCCGCCTCTAAATTACCCAAGGCCTACATGTATATCTGTCATTCCCATTTATAATACACAGCACAATCGAGTTGCATTTCTCGTTTAAAAATCGGCTCACAGCACCATGGGTCCGTATCCAGTGGTATACTAAGCAAAATCCTTCGGCTAAAATCGTTTGCAAAGTCAGTACCCACGATGTTCTTTTCTACGTCTCACTTTTCGCTCAAGGTTATATGTTCACGCAGAGATTTTTTACTGAACTTATGCAATGTTCGATATTTCTCGCCATCGAGCGATAAAGCTGCTAATGAACCACTAGCGCCCTCGACATGGAATTACTTCATGTTTTCCATATGTCACCACTGTTATGTTCCCTGCACACCGTGTCTTATCAGTTGGTAGTTCCCTTGCCTCTTACATAGATATAGAAGTGAATTTATATATAACTTTAGTGCATTTCTTGTTTTTTAAGTTGTCTA
The DNA here is from genome assembly GCF_001039355.2 of Lingula anatina. The sequence continues at coordinate 228,744 of NW_019775791.1, forward strand.
CTGAGGAAAAAGAAAGACGCCTGATTCAATTTATCCATTTGATTTCCCTGATGATCATGAAACCGCCCCAATATAAAATGTTCTTTATCTACATACGCATATAAAAGTAACTGACGCCGGATACTCACAAGACACTGTTCATCCCACTTATAAATAAATACTGCATCATGTAATTGTTATCATTTATGGCCGTGATTATGCTCAGGCGTACGTATGCTTATTTATAAGGTATTTAGTAAAATGTCCAATTTTTCCCTTGCGATATGGGCGTTTACGGTTTCTGCATCTCGATAGCGTGTCCAACAATCTTTTAAAAGATTCCACAGAGGTTTACTTTTACGATCCAAACACGTGGTATCTGGGGTTATTCCTCGGCAGATCGCAGCTCTCATGTCATCATTGTCTGAACAGTGTTCATATTCAATAGGTCTCGCAGCTTTTCCGTGGATGAGAAACCACAGTAACATTCCAAAGGCAAAAATGTCAAAGAAATATTTTTGTAAGGAATGCCATCTCCCGTGATTCTCGTACTGTTCAGCACAAACGTGAAATGGTGGCCCAAGTCGGGTGGTACCAAGTGGATCCGAAATGCAGTCGATCGATATCTTTCCTCGCTGTCCAGCAACCTTGCAAAATTTTACAATTACATTGAATAATATCCATGCATATTATTATTCTACATACATGTATGTCAAACCTCCAATAAAGTAACTTAGAAATGTATCTTGATTTAAAATTGATATTGGAATAGAATGCGGGCTGACGCTAAATTTCATTCAAGTAATAATAAACATACTGGAGAAATCTGGATTTCAACTTTTAAATGAATCCTCTTTTTTTCTTGAATCGGTGAAAAGGGGTCTATTATTATACAGAGTCGGATCCAGGATTATTTGAAGGAGGGGGGTCTGCGGATGCTGTAAGGGCCCCGTTTTTTTTTAGTATTTTAGGGGGTGAACAATGCCATTTGGTACCCTTTTATACTATAAATTGGCTTGTCAAAATTCTAATTACAAGAGGGGAAAATTACTGTGATTTTTTTTCAAAAAACGAAAGAGGGGGGTCAGGACCCCCCCCCCCCCCCTGCCCCCATCTAAATCCGCCACTGTTTATAGAACATTGATATGCAGTGGTCGAAGTCGAAAAGAGCAGTGTTTCATTTCAGATATACGCTATGCTTTATTGCAAAAAAAAAAAAAAAAAAAAAAAAAAGACATACCTCGATCGTACTGGGGTGAGGTGAGGTGTGCAAACAATGCAAACATTACAAAAACAACGATAATTTATGCCTGGAGTCAAGTCAACGGATCTATATGAAATAAGCATCTGACATAATGATATAATAATATTATCATGGTATAATTTAGTATAAACATAAATGTCATCAATCAAAAATAATGGTAAGTGTGTATACGTAGTCCTGAGTGTAATGTATCCTTTAAGACCAAACTTATGTTTGAAAGAAAATGGCCGATATGAATTGGAATAAGTAAAAAAATAAAGAAAGGCCTAAAAACTGCACCTAAATGTGTATAACAGCGATATCAGTAATATCGTGGACAACACATAGTTCTTATAAGCTGAAGGAGTATAATTTTAAATACATTACCTATGTGAACAAATATCGCTCGAAGACAGTCGTCTACGTTAATAGGTTTTGTTTACATTACACAGTAACAATCAAGATCAATAGGAGCCCAATAGCAGGTGTAATATTAAGCAGCTCGTGTTCAACGATAATGAAAAGACTGATTCATCCATTTTTTCCCTTTGTTTTCGTTTAATAATTCATTTCCTTTAAATTATTTAATCTATTTAATTTATTTCTGTGTTTTCATATAACATTTTATTTAAAAATTCCTAGAATAGGAAAAGTGCAAATATATATAGGGATAATAAATAATGAAAGTATTGAGAAGAGCATCCAGAATGCCAAAAAAAAAAAAAAAAAGGATTTTACCTTGATATGCTCAGGTTTTAGATCGCTATGAATGTACCCCACGGAGTGCATGGCTTCCATCCCCTGAGCGACATCTCGGGCGATGGCGATCCTTGAATGTAGGCTGGTCAATCTGTCGTCGGCCGCGGCGACCATCTCAAGCAGATCACAGTCAAAGTATTCGGTGATGACATCAATGTGATTGGAGCAGGGCATCAACCATCCACGTAATTTCAAGACGTTTTCATTTTCCACTGGGAAATTGTCCCTGGGTAAATACGATATTAAACTTTTAAATATAAAGAAAAACAAAAACGATTAATAGGCGGCATGTTATGAGACTTCAAAAGTAAGAATAATTATTGTATCGTTCCTATCGACTTTCCACAAGTAAAAATATATGAATCAATCTTGATGTGTGTGTTAGCCAAATCAAAAGTACAAGTGAGTTTGCTTACTTTGCATAAATTAGTTGGATTGCCTGTTCCTCCACATCATTTTCGTGAACCTTTTTTATTTCTCTCACTTTCGAATGACCCTCACATTGTTTAATGATATGTGTGCATAAACGGCGCCATCCATCCTCTAAGTCGCCCTGTTCCTGGTGCGCATTGACCACTCTATCCAATTTACACGATTCCAGTGCAAAATTTACCGACAGCCCACGAGCACTTAAGACAGACAGGCTGGCATTGTACTTCTCAAACCGTTCTTGGCGACGAGATCGCCACACGCTGTCGCTGAAAATACTTTCAGAAAGACTTGCAGCGAGTTTGTCCCAGATTATTCCGATCTCTCCCAGCATGTGGCTTCTCAGTTTTTCAGCTAATCGGCTTCTCTCAAGGGTTTCAAGAAGTTTCTCTGCGAATCTTAACTGCCACGATTTGGGATCGTCTCGGTCTAACTGCAAAGACTTGCTATAATGATGTAGTTCCGGCTTGCTGATACTGTCCATTATATGACGCACATTTTGATCTATTCCGCGTTGCAGTCGCTGAAATGTATCGTCTGTCAGAGATACACATATTTCGAACCCTTTACTAACATTACGCTCTGTTTCCAGAGAATAAATTCTTCTGATATCTCTTTTTAACCTTTCACTGCTGACCGCATTGAAGTCAAATGTCAGCTCCTCTCGAAATTGAGGATTGAGTCTGTCTATGCGTTTTCTCACCTCATCTTCAAAGCATTTGCAAGCACGGTCTATGAATATTTCCAGAAAAGTTGAATACTCCTGGGTTAGGTTTGAAAAATCAACGTGAATTTCTGAAGGGTCCAATACACCTTCAAATGGGTCACTGGAGTCGACAATGGCGCTTAACCTCGACTTACAAGTTGCTATGCCATCACGAACAATTGATTCAAACTTGAGCCTCTTGGTGAGCAATTCTGTGAACTGCTCGTGCCATCTTCTGGCCATCTTTTTGAGGTCTTCGATGTTTTCGCGAATCGCATCTGCATCCCTTGGCATGTCTCGGCATACCTTCCTCAACTCTGTGAAAGACCGATTGTGGCAGTCAAGGATGTTTTGAACTAAAAAAGCGAGAGATTCCAGTTGTCTGTTTTTCAAGTTTCCTTTTAGAATTGCCCGAAGTTTCTCTAAGTCACGGATGGAGTCATCTTTCACTCCTTTCTTGAGTGCTTCCCTTATCTTTTTGTTAGAAATGGCGAAGAAGTGGTCTTCTTTGTCTTCAAAAGAAATATAACCGCCATTTAATAAGTCATTTTTCACTGTTTCCATCTTTTGCTCTGGAGAGTGAAAATTGACCATTGCAAAATTATCTTCGCTAGCAAGAGCATTCATCCAAGCTGCCTTTGCGTCGATATCGTTGTGTGTACACACATAGCATATTGACACGGATGGTAGTTTTTCTCGTATTCCTGCTATGTTTTTTTTGTCCTAGAAACATAAAATGTCACTTCTGAAAAAAGGGTTTGAAAAGTATAGGGCGCATTTAGGAGAAATTGATTCGCGGACTAACGGGCATTACGCGGTAAGCTTTCAAGAGGGTTAGCCATATTTGATCCGTGGATCTGTTAGTTTGCGGATCATCTTTGGTTGGGGATGCAGCCTAGTTTCTCTCTCTCTCTTGCGATAAATCTAAGAAGTTTAGATTTTAGTTCTTTATAACTTTATAACTCGCGCTTTAGTTGGGGTACTAAATTTGCCAGAAAAAACAGCGAAATGCATAACATAGTTCTGCCATGATTAGTAAAATTAGTTAAATTAACAGATTAGTAAAATAATCTGAAACCATACTTAACAATCAATATACACAACAAAGAAGGGCATCCTTATGCAGAAAGGTATTCTGTACTTCTTTCCAAAGGATTTCTGTACGTCTTTCCAAAAAAATATTTTTATGTCACAATACACTTATCTTTTCCAATTCAAAACTTAAAAACAATAAAACACTTCAAATGAAATTACCCGATGTGGGTATTTCTTACTGAAATTTCAGGTAGATGGATATCGGTCTAAAGGAAGCATGTTTCGTATATAAGTTGCTTGATTAGAAATGGTACAGATCATGGAATCCAAGTGCAGGAACGGGTCGAGCAGTGATTTGTGAGTGGGAGAAAAATGACTTTTTTCTTTATGAAAATTAAATTGGGTGTGGAAAATCCCGTATAGAATACCTTTACTATTTTTAAAAAGATATAAATCCGCCTTGAATTACCTGAAGCCTGAATCCATCATTCCCATTTATAACATACAGTACAATTGGGTTGCAATGCTCGTTTAACAACCGGGTCACATCGTCATCGATTTGAACAGTCTCTCCGTATCCAGGTGTGTCCAGTAAGCCAAATCCTTCGGCTAAAAAATCGTTTGTTAAGACAATGCTCACGATGTTTTTTTCTGCTTCACGCTTTTCTCTCGGTGTTATATGTTCACGCAGAGATTTTTTACTTAGCTTATGAAACTTTCGGTAATTCTCGACATCGATCGATAAAGCTGCTAATGAATCACTAACGCCTTCGACAGGAATGCCTTCGTATTTTCCATGTTTCACCACTGTTGTTTTGCCCGTACATGGCGTCTTACCAGTTGGTAGTTCCCTTGCCTTCTTACATAGGTTTAGAAGTGAATTTGCCAGCGAACTTTTCCCGCTATTACATCTACCTAAGATGAGTAACAGCACTGGAAGGTTGATCCTCTCATCAACCTTTTCTATATCCTCGCGTAGCTTTTCGTAGGAAACACCGGATTCTTCACTCATTTGCCGAATAATTTCTTTTGTGTCAGTTGTTAGAGCTCGTATTTCGTTTTTTATAACATTGAGATTTGTCAACCGACTTCCTTCCTCAAAATTTGCCATCGCCATTTTGACAAGGTTGCACGTGATGTCTTTTGTGATTTTATTTCTATCGGAAATTGCGATAGGTGTTATTGTCTGCACTCTTTAAACCTGATAAGAAAAACGGACTTGCGACAAAGCGAATAAGTTTTAACTTAAAATATTAATTCAAAATCAGCGAACGTTATTTTCACGAGGTCAATCAACCTGAAGTAGAAGGGTTACTTTTATAATTTTGCTGCATATTTGCAATGATTTGTTTTAACAATTGGATTTTAATTGAAGTTAAAGGGGGTGAATCAAAATAAACGCCCGCTTCAAGTGTGTTTTTTTCTTACACAGTAAAATGAGAATTCACATCTAAATATCAGGATCACTTTTAAGTATTAAAATACTGTAAATCTGTATTGAACCAAGATTTCTAGAAAATGCAGATGAAGCTCTAAAACGCATCACTCTGGGTGTGTGGAATGCATTCGCGTTGAGTGTCAAAGAGATGTTACCACAGTCACCGATTTAAACTTTTTTATGTGCCAGAGACAAAAAAGTTTGGTACCCTCCAATTTGAATTGACTGAAAACAAAATCATCCAGAGGGAAACTGGCACAGCCTGGAAGATCATAATACAAGATAGTACAAAACACTTGATTCATTTTTCTACAATGTTTTTCTATAATCTTTCAGTGAATAGTCTACCACAGTTTACATAAAAATCAAAGCGGCCATGAGATATAAGTAAAATGCCAGGTACATGTAACTCTAAAACACTGGAAGTTTGGGTCTGGTATTTATTCTTCCCATCCGATACGTGATTAACAAAGGTAAGTGCCCTAATTTAAAGAAATAAGAAGAAGAAAATCTGCATAAATGTAATGAAAAATTAATTGATGTGCCGTTATATATTTACTTTGAGAGACTTCAGAATTTACTTCGATATATATGCACATTGTGCGTGGTGTCTACTGACATTGTGTACGATATCCGCATCATTTTTTCATGGACATGCCCAGAGAATGTATTATATTTAATTTTTATGCCATGTTTGCCCTCAAATCACAGAATTTGAGGTCGGCTTCATTACTTATAAAGCAATATAAATGACTATGTGTTGGAGAACCAGATTTTCTTTTGGGCGCATTTTTCCAAACTTAGTTTATCTTAATATGTGTGTTTTCAATCTGATTTATTTATTTTGTGTACTCCACAAGAGTGGATAAAAAAGCCGAGTGCTTTGTTCTTTAGTATGTTTTATCTTTATTTCGATTTAAGGAAATTTTACGTTACATTATTTTGACGCAAATGTTTGTGCTGCTTATCTTGGCTAATTCGTACCAATCTTATCGGTGCTTATTTCTTGTCGTTTTTTGAGCAGCCGCAAGCATGTGAAAAACTTGTTACAAAAATTGGATAGTGGGTAGAGGTAAAACAAAAACATATTCAAACAATGAGGGGAATTTCTGCCTATCGTCTGTTAAACGTCAGTTTCCACAGATTGCAAAGTAGACCATTCTCTTCTCGAGCAACTACCAGAGCTTCCCGTGGTCATGGCCGGTCACACGAGCAGGCTCTCATGGACGTCGCCAAGGTCAGGAACATCGGAATCATGGCGCACATCGATGCAGGGAAAACGACAACCACGGAAAGAATGTTATTTTTCTCCGGGTTAACTCGCCATATAGGTACATAACAAGCTGACAGGTTATCTACTTATCTGAGTTAGAACCGTACTTGGTACATGTATTTGATGTTTGATGATATGTTTCAATTAAACTGTTGTAGAGGTGGCAAACATTGATATTGTCGTGAAGGGGCAACAAATACTGGTTAAGGACGTATTACAGTTGCTTTAGAATTAATAAAAAATGGGGCAGTTCTAGTTTTCAGCGCCTCCCTCCCCCCCCCAAAAAAAAAAAAAAATCAATAAAATAAAATAAAACAATTTATATGAATAGAAGATTAAACATAAACCTAGGGAAATGAGGGTTTTGATAAATATTATAACTGAACACCTGTCAGGTGTGCTAGCTGGTACAAATTACCCTAACTGAAACCCCGATACATAAATTGAAGTACTAGATAATGCTCCAAAATTATAACAGACAAATGCTTTATTTGGCACCTTTTTGCAGCTGTTTATTATTGATATTGCAGGTAATGTTGACAGAGGTGATACAGTGACTGACTATATGGACCAGGAGAGAGACCGAGGTATTACCATAACCTCTGCAGCAGTAACATTTTATTGGAATGATCACAAAGTGAATCTAATAGATACACCAGGTAAGGAGAAAAGAACATAAATGACATCTATGATAGCCTAATCAAGACTGTCAGCACTGCTTAATAGGTGAATATGAGTGAGGGTGAAACTCTATGCACGAAGAATAATGTCATAGAAAGCAATACAAAAGTAACACCCTAAACATGGTGAATTCCTACTGTTCTGCAATAGACTGAAATCCAACAGAGATGACAACCAGAAGAATATACATGCATCTTTTCTGTCAGTTTCTGTGAGTTGCCACTCCATGCTCTGTATTCTGCCATTATTTCTAACTCCACTCTCTTCAAAATCCTGAAAAATCTCACTTGATTTTATAGCAAGTCTGACAATTTTTGGCTATCTCGATTGATTCTCACTGAAAACATTTTACCCACCCATTATTGTCATATAAGTTGCCTGGAACTATCAGTCATAAGCATGGCAGATCATACTGTGGCACCACATGGTTTTCTTCACAATATTTCATGAGGAAGGAATTTTATTTATACATTATTACTTTTATTTCTACATCATTACAACAAACATAACAAAGAACAGTGGCCAGTCATAGGCACGGATGAGTTTATCCAAGCTGAAGTAATTCTAAGCCAGATATGACATGGGTGCTTTTGGTTTTTAAAAATAGAAATAAGATGAAAACTGCACACACTGCATAGAAGTCGACTGATGCCAATCAGAAATTCATAACATGAATTGTTCATAAAATTTGATGGATTTTATTTTATCATTTAATGTGGATTGGTCTTTATGTAATTTGTTTGCAAAATTTGTTTGCTTGACTTTAAAAAATAAAGAAATTTATTAACATACCACCGGTCCTATATTTTCAAATGAAAACTCTGCTGATAGAGATTGAACTTAAGTATGCTTTAATACCTGGTAAATGTATGAAGTGATGTGTTTATAATGCTATATATCCGTTATTTCTCATATTCGTATTTGTGTAATTTCTTTCTTTTAGGACACATAGATTTTACAGTAGAAGTTGAAAGATCTCTGCGAGTGCTGGATGGTGGTATTGTAGTATTGGACGGATCAAGAGGCAAGTCTTTACAGTAAATTTCAACAACTAATTAATTGTAATTAACTGTAATTAATAATAACTAATTGTCGTTGCATTACCATATTTCTCAAATATTAATGGAAGTGGTCTCTGGTAGTTGAGGATTCACAGTGTATCCATTTTCAGATTAATGATATTTTAAAAAGCAAAAAAAAATGTTTCAGTATTAATGCATTTGTATATTGTAATTTGTATGTTGTATATTGTATTGAATAGCATTTGAAAATTGCAGCCTAAAACAAAATTCAGTGGTGTGCTCTTCTTGCTTTACTACCGTAACTATAACTTAATTTGTTTGTTATACATCTACATGTATAACTAGAAAAGCACTCTGAGAGCACAGACCTCCGCTGAGGCAGCAATTTTTTATTATTATTGATTATTGATTGATTATTGATCCGATCACCTCTAAAAACTAATCTTCTCTTCCTTGGCCCACTTCTGACAGTTCCTGAAAATTTCATCAAAATCGGTCCATAACTTTTTGACTTATGTTGATGACAGACAGACAAACAAACAAACAGACAAACAGGGGTGAAAACATAACCTCCTTGGCGGAGGTAATAAATAAGTTGTTGTTTCAAGTATTCCAAGTTAACTTCAAATATAAATCTTTTTACTATTTGTAGGGGTAGAAGCACAGACAGTGACGGTGTGGAGACAGGCTCATAGATATGGCGTGCCTCGTATTGCTTACATCAACAAACTGGATAAAGCCAATGCAGATTTTGAAGATTCATTGAACTCTATTCAGAAAAAGCTCCACATTTTACCACTACCATTACAAATTCCTGTGTTCTCAGAAGATAAGATTTGTGGCGTGGTGGACCTGATAACCATGGAAAAAGTGGTTTGGGACAGAAAAGATGAAGCCAGCGCAGGTCCACAAAGAGCACCTGTTACAAAAGCTGATGATGACTTGTGGGAGAGGAGCGAGGAAGCAAGACTCAATTTGATTGGTGAGCTGGCTGACATCGATGAAGAGATTGCTTCTCTTGTTTTGGGTGACATCAAAGTACAGGATATACCTCCACAGAAAATCCATAATGCTGTCAGGAAGGTGACATTAGATAAAACAGCACTCCCTGTCTTATGTGGAAGCTCATTAAAGAACATTGGTGTCCAACCTTTATTAGATGCTGTCAATCTCTATCTCCCAAGCCCAGATGATATTCAGCACGATTTCAAAAAATTCTACAAGGATTCACTATGTGCCCTGGCTTTTAAGACCATTCATAATCAACAGAGAGGCCCGGTAACTTTTCTTCGATTGTATAATGGGTCACTAAAATCTGGTGATTCTTTGCATAACTTGAATAGGGAATGTGTTGAGAAGGCCTCGCGTTTGATCAAAGTGTTTGCTGATGAATTTGAAGACATAAAGTCAGCTTATGCTGGGGATATCGTTGCAGTGATCGGGCTGAAAAAGGTATTAATATGTGATTGACGTGCATTTAGTTTACTAGACAACAACCCTCACCATGTATTTTTGGTTAATTTTATTTTTTGCAGGCAGGTTAAGTATGGTATAAAAGTTAAAATCTATGTGTAATTCCTTAAAAATATCTACAGTGTATGCTAACTGATGCTTACTAATTATGTTACTGTAATTTAAGTTGTGGCTGTGAATTGTGCAATTATTGCTATATTATGTATATCAAACTGATTAGCAAAAAGTAAATTATTTGTAAAGCTGGATGCTGAAACTGCCCTTTTCCTATTGCAGACTTTCACAGGAGACACATTATCAGACAGAAAACACCAAGATTCAAAAGGAAATTATGTACTTGCTGGGGTAGAAGTTGGAGAACCAGTGTTTTTTTGTTCTGTGGAAGCATCATCTCTGACAGAGCAGGCTGCTTTGGAACAAGCACTGGAAAATCTACAAAAAGAAGACCCTAGTTTCAAGGCAAGTCTTTGCTTGGGGTATTTGAAGTTGTGGATATCATTCTTTGGTCTATTTTGCCTTTGATTGTCATTTTATTTCCAAGTTCATCAATATTGACAATATTCATGTAAGCTACACACATATATATATATATTGTCAACAAGAAAGAAACTGGTCGGGGCAAAAAAAGTTGCTGTTCTTTTTTTCTTTTTATTATATATAATATTACTCGTACAGGAAAAACGTTTTTACTTTTAATGTATTTATATATATATACACTTAAAGCCAAGTATGTTTTATTCTCAAAGGTTTAATATTGTTACTGTTTTTTGGTTGTTAAAAATGTACTTCCTCTGTGTCTTTTTTTTTTTTTTTAACCTTAATTGCTACTTTACAGGTTTGGGTGGATGAAAGTACTGGAGAGATAAACATTGGTGGAATGGGGGAACTCCATATTGAGATCATAAAACACAAACTTGTCACAGAATATAAACTAGACCCCTATATGGGTCCATTGCACGTTTCATACAAGGAAACAGTAGCTGCGTCTGCAACAGAGACATACACCCTGGATCAAACTATTGGCAACAAGCACCATCATATAGTGGTTTCCATGACAGTAAATCCAAACCCTGGTAAGGGAATTCCTAGAAAATTGGAGCTGGTGCATCATGGGGAAGACAATTCTTTGCTGCATTTGAGACAAGACCATGTGAAGGCTTTGACAGAAGGAGTGCACACTGCCTTGCTACAAGGTTAGTCTGCAGCAGCGTTATTTATTTAAAAAAAACAGTAACTTGTCTTATATTTTATCCTCCTGAAAAAGATTAAGGGTACCTTTAGGACTTTATTTTAGTACATTTTTTTTTCATTTCTGTAATGTTAAGATATATTTTTTATATTTTTTGTAGTTTTGAATTAGTTGCATTGGCTACCAAAACTTGTGTCGCTTATTGATTCAAATGATTTATTAAAAAGTTTAACATCAATTTCTTTCATATTCTAATATTCTAGGACCCATTCTGAACTTCCCAGTGACTGATGTGAAGGTAGAGCTCCACAGTCTTCAGATAGAAGGTAGGACAACACTGCCAATGATATCAGCTGCTGCCACACAGTGTATTTCCCAAGCCTTGAGCAATGCAGAACCTTTACTTTTGCAGCCCATGATGTCAGTGGAGGTGAGGTTATTTGGGGCCAAAATTGGGGAGGTTTTGTGCAAATGGTTAAGTATGAGTGTAAAAAATGAAGAGGCTAGTTTGCAGTTTGTGCTTTATAGTTTGTGTTTGAAGTGTTGGTTAATTATTTAATGTGTTGCTTTAGTAGATCAAGGATATATGTATACAATTCTTTTATGTTTTTCTTTATTTATGAAGGATTTTGTTTGGTAATTTATTTATTTTCCAAGGCAAAACAATTAATTTTAAAGTTTTTTTTATCAAAAACAATTTTCATTTAAGATTTTCACAGAAGTCGAAAGGATTGGTGGAATCCTGGATGATCTGAAAAATAGGAAAGGCACAATCGAAAATGTTGAGAACAAGGGGGGAGCCCACATTATAACAGCCCTCTTACCACTGGCAGAAACTACAGGGTATGCCACAAACCTGCGCCGCATCACTTCAGGACAGACCACCTTCTCCATGGAGTTGTTGGGATACAAAGAAATGGACCCAAATGAACAGAATGCATTGTGTGAGAAAATGGGAGCAACAGGTTTTTAACCTCTTTATCAATGGCAGCTTCAAAAGATGTTAAGAAGGTCAAGAGAAAATTTGCCCTGTGGAGTCTCTTTCACCATTTAAGAAGTCTCTTTCACCACGTAAGAGAGGTTCATTCCTGGGGAATGGAAGGAGAGAAAGGAGGCGATGTAAATAGAGGACCCCTGTTCTCAGTCAGACTTTATTATAATTGGTGACTCAAAAACACAATCACTTTCACAGCTAAAGCACTAAGATTTCCAGTTGCAGCATAGGAGTGCTTCTGTTCAAAGCTAGGTCATGCAGACGACTTTGCCTCACATTTTCAGCTCAGGGGGGCCATTCTCTCAAAGCTTTTAAAGGAAAGCAAAGCAATTAATGTCAGCAGTGGAAGTAAGTGAAAATTGGCCCTTTTTCCGGTTTATGAAAGTACAGGTCTTTGATTTATTTACTGCAAGATTTTTTTGAAATTCATCAATAATCATCAAATAATATAAAACATTTCATGAGGAAAACAACTGTGGGCATAGTAATAGCCTGAAAGTGATATTTTGTATGAATTGATAGTCTACAACATGCCAAAGTTGTCTGTGTTACCTAGTTTGGAAACAAGGTGCAAACATATGATTCCTGTGTTGGTGTTGCTATGAAGACTTGATGTCAAGATTTATTACTAGGTGAACCCATTCTCATCTTATGAAATTCCTTGGGTGAGTTTGGTGGAGTTCTTTTACTGACTAATTAAAACATTTGATCAACTAAGGTCCAATATATGAAAATTGACACCTAGATCAATAAAATTATGTCAGTTGATCCGGTTTTTGATTTCAGGATCATTCATTAGACATTGGGTGTGGAGTGTATTCATTGCAAGCATACGTAATACTGCATTCACTGTTAAGCATAAAACTGCATTCACTATTCCTAAAACAAGAATTTAGAACAGTCATTGTCTTTGCAAGATATGTAGACATTAAAAATTTGGGACATCTTCAAATACAGAATGTATGTCTTTAAATATAAAGTATTTTTTATTCTAGTACAATGTGAACAATTCATTTACAAGAAAAATGTAGTTTTTTCTCCCGTTTAACAAGAAATAAAAATGCTACCTGTTGACATGCAATAACAAGGGGTAGGTGTGCTCTCCATAATTAAATGCACTATTTAAAATACGCAACATTTTTAAAAGAACTGAAATACACTACATACGTAAAAATAATAATTATGGCAAATACATATCCAGTACTTATATATGAAATACTGCAAGATAATAACCCCCATATTGCTAGTTCTATGTAAAGTTCACTCCACTTACATATATACCAATAGGACAGGACTGGTTAATACAATTGGTCTCACATTTCTGATTATGATTATTCATACAGCAAAGCCCACATAATGAAAACTTTCAGAAATTAAAAATAACATTGCAGATACAAACTTAATTTCAACGTGGACTGGTAACAGGCCTCGAAATGTATTCTTTATATCAGCAGTATTACACAAGCATGAAATTAAGTCAAGCTTTTTATATAAATCAACACCCAGTTTTATCAAATAAAAACATGACCATTTAAGAATCTTATATTGAAACAGTAGCTGTAACAAAACTTAAACCACGGCTAGCGCGTAGAACAAAAGACTCGGCCGTGCTGTATGCGACATACAAGCACGTCATGTACGAGTGCGTTCCACGGTCTGTTGCACTACTAGTGTAGTAGCCAATCAGAGGCCGTGGTTTAAGCCAGATACAACACTCGTCGCCGAGCTGTACGTGAGAATTACTCGTGTATTGGCTCGCCAATACACTCGTAATATTTCACGTACAGCTCGGCGACTCGTATTGTATCTATCACTTAAATTTTATTTTCATCTAATAGTTACATAAAACAAGTCAATGAATGTTCTATTTAGACCCTTCAGGCTAGAGATGTATAATAAATACATTGACTAAAAAACAAATCATGATAATAAAGAAAACCCAATGATCAAGGTATTCTGTTAAAAACTAAATTTCAGCAGTTTAGTAGGGAAGCCCCTTCAGTCACAGTAAATATATACAGCCTAAAACGCATAACGAAATTTCAAAGTTATGGTAATGGCCTTGTAAGATGCAAGTTGCCTGCAGAAATTCTCAGTCGAAATTTGGCAGAGATACCTACTGTATGCTCTAAATAAAGCCTATAACCAGCCCAGGGATAGGACTTGAGGACGTTATTTCTTGTAGTCAAATCACCTGATAATATTAACTATATCAAACTTTTGAACCAAATCAATGACAAATTTGGCAAATTTTAGAAAAAATAAAACACTGGCATTTGAAATTTGTATTTGTTGGTTATTTGGCAAAAAATTTACCATTCAAGAGTCAGCCTTGCATTGCTTAAATGCTTAGTTGCAGTATATCCATACTAGAGACATCTGACCATGCAGCCAAGTGATCAATAACCTGAAGTTTACACCCAAGAGAGAGGCAATACATCATGGGGCCACTTCAGTTGAACATAGCCATGGGCATGACATTAAAAAACAATGCATAGTCATCCATTTTGTAACAGGACATTTATCTGGCAAACTAAATGAGAACATTTTCAAGCTAAATGTATGCTTATTTGCAGTCTGAAAAATTGCAGATAATCAAGGCAGGCCTTGCTGCCCGTATGTTGCTATGAAATTAAATGCAATACTGATAAAACAATAACATATAGGAACAAGAGATAGTTAAAAGAATATAGTTAACAATCCATATTCACACTGCCCTTGGTTCACTAGTCAGGCATTTGCTCAACTTCTACTTAAAAATACCAGTTTTCCAAAACTATCATACACATAATGGTGCTCATATAGGTAACTGGTGTACCTCTATAAATAAAACAAAGTTTCTATGCTATATATAATTCAGGCACAACTCATCAAACCCTATTGGTATGTTGTTTTCAAAGTAAAAGGGAGATTGCCATAACATTCAAGAACTGTACAAGATAAATGCTGTAAACAATATTTTAACATTTCACATCTACAGCTACAGCAGTTTCCTTGTGGAAGAAATGTCACAAAGTGCTCACTGGCACATGGTCACATTCACCAAGGCTAATTCATAAAGAGCAGCTTGTCCGAGGAACATGTTCTTCACACACCACACTTGTGTTTGTGAACATGACTTTTTAAATAAAAACATAATAGTCACCATGGAAACTTATCCCCTCATGTACATGTCCTCCCCATTTTGATTTTGGCATGTTCTTCAAGAAATTTTACCCACTCTCTATCCACTATGTGAACAAACTGGAACCCATGACAATTTGGCTCCAAACATGGAGGTATAAATGCAGTATTAAGTGATTACATCCTGATGAGAAGGCACCCACATTCTTGTAGCAAAACCCACTGCCTTTCAAACCCAACTTTTTAATATTAGTGTTGTAAGCAAATAATCTGACCACAAGAAGTTTAAAGAACTTTAATGGATTTCTGAGATAAAGAGAACAGCAAATTCATGCTTTTTCAGAAAAAAATTAAATCATATGAAACGTATCTGATCCATGTCCACATAACTAGGAGTCAATTAAGTTCTGAAGATGTCAACTCTTGGTTATATACAGTGGATATACATCAGTCCATTGTTTAATCCATAATGGTGGTTTATCAAGTTCTATAACGTCTTTGTCCTTTCTAACAGTTCTTCAATAAATTTCTGGAAAAAAAGAGCAGGCAATGAATGTTTACACACAGCTTCAACATAAATCAATGGTTTTATTTTTACAAAAAAAAAAAAAAAAATCTTGTGTGTGAAAAAAATTTACCAGAATTCAAGGTTGTGTATTGAAGTGAAATTGGACAAATGGTAATTTATATCAATCATGAAGATATTCAATACAATCTTTTCTTTGGTTAACCTCAATTTCAATATAAGATAATAAGATAATACAGAAATCAATAAGATAATACAGAGATCAAGACAAAAAGGGAGGGACCACACTAAGAGCAAAATTTTATCTATAAAAGTGTCACCTTTTATTATGCAGTATGTATACTTACAGACAGCACTTCTTGAGACTGCGGTGCATTTGACACTTTTTCCTAAGTAAAAGTAAAAGTTCTAAATTAAATCTTATGAAATCTTCAAACATCTAAAAACTAAATACACCAATGAATAAGACAATGAGTAACTTTTAAACATAATAACTATTTCAAACCATTCCAAAGTGTAAGGATTATCAAATATGACCACCTAATAAGCAAGGACATTGACAATGGCCTGACCAGATTAAACCATTTCTGGAGATTTTAACATTTAAAGATGCATTAAAACCAGATATGTGTCATATAAATAATTATATGTGTTGAGATGAAGTGCTATCAAAATCACGAGAAATAGTTTTGCCAAAAAGGGTACTTTAGTGTGGTTTTCTGGATTCAGTTTTATACTACACTGTCTTCAGATCAGTTAGTGAGCTCTCATCTCATTCACTGCGCTCATCTTTTACTACTACTTCAAGAGAGAGAGAGAGAGAGAGAGAGAGAGCATGTTAACTTCCTTCTAAAAGAGAATAAACATGCCAAAACTTCTTATTATAACATATAACATAGCAACTGTTTTGCTTTGATCATGATAATATTTTTGTTGTTGTTGTTTTTCATAACAAGTGTAGTTATCTCTTAAATATAAATCTGGTTTCTTGCAAGGTTGGTGTTATAATATATGACTTTCAACATTGGAAAGGATGGTTATAAGTGAAGGTTGTAAACAAAAATGATTAAGATATCCTTGCCATTTAGATTGCCTGATGATGAGAAAGAGGGTATTTTTGTATACATTTTCTGCAACACTTCAAATGCATCTTCAAAGAATAAACTAATCATATGGGATCTCTACATTGTGAGACAGTTGCTGTCACAAACTTCTGTTATAATCTGACATCCAACACATTCTCATTCAATATTTTATCAGAAATATCACTGTAACCAAGAGACCACTGTAACGTGAGAGTAGATCACAGGCATCTACAATTTTTCCAGCACACAATAGTACAAACCAGGTCAATATTCCATCTTTCACTACAAGTCTACCATCACAAATCCCACCTTAATCTGTGAACCTGAACGATAATACAAACAGAAATGCACCCACAGTGCTCTATTGGACCACTTAAATGCAAAGTATAGAGGATTGTGGTGGAAAAAGATTGTAATCAAAACATTTTTCAGGGGTTCTCAAATGTTCAATTTTCTATTGAAGGATCTTTTCTCTTTCATGTTAACTTAAAATATCCTAAAATATAAACATGCAAATTCAAGTTCAATCTTACAAAATTTAATTTACAAGATTTAATAGTGACAGAATGGCACAAAATTGGTTTTCACACTGATCTAAACTTCATGGAGTTATTTCATTCAAGATGCGACTTCCAACTATTTTACAGTGTTATAAAAAACTCATAAAAAGCAAGTTTTAAAATAACTCAAATTCTTTTCCTATCACACCGTAGGTCATAAACTGCAGGCAAAGTACTGTGATAAGCATTAAATATTCAAGCAAGGTTTTTAACAGTCATTAAATACTACCTTCAGGTGCAATACGGGAGATGTATGTAACACTTACTTACCCATATAAATTGTCTTTTCTCATTATCTGTATCTAAATCTAAAACTTCATCCAAATCTATTTCACAGTCATAAGTATCAGCATCATCCTGAAATGAAATGGAAAATAATAAAATTAGAATTCTCTGTTCGGTGCCACTGATGGATTTTTTTTCGGATAAGCATTTCAAAAAGATATTTCAATGAGTTGAATTACTAGAAATCTGAACTTTTAAATATATATCACTTATTTTGTCCATAACCTTATTTTGACCCAGATACCATGATAAATACCATGATTATTATATTGCAAGCTTGTAAAAAGCAAAAAATCATTCAACTGTTGTTCTTTATGGGTCACAGTAAAAGTTTGCCTTTTTTTTGGGGGGAGGGGAGATGTATAACCTCATATATTGTATCTACAAACCGTTATAGTCATCATATATTAATTGTTAACCAGAAACATTCTACAATACACCTATGGGGGCTTTACTTGCCTTGTATTGCACATAACTATATTAACAGTATAGGAGAGGGCTAGTTACAGGAGACAAATAAACAAGGCTGTGCATCAATAAAATAAAGTTTCTGTACTTAACTTGTGCTCCATAATATTTGAAGTTTTACACTTACTCTGTTGCATATATGTATATACCTATCCATTTGTTTTATTTATTTACTTATTTAATTTTGTGGAGAGCATTATAATGCTTCCAGCGCCTTGCCTCCACTTCATTCTTTTGAATAAACGTTGTTTTAAAAAAAATAATAAAATAAAGTTTGCTGTCCCTAAAATTCTACATCCTCGTCAAACCCAATATGTGTGATTCAAGAAACCTAATTGATTGAAAGTAGTTATGTGCAGTGCATGGTCAGCATGAATGTGGGCAAACAAACAACAAAGTATGGTCCCTGGTCACTTGCCAAGGCTGTATAAATGAATGCACCACATTGGGTGCAGTGGACCAATTTGTTAGTGCACAATTATCCACATGTCTTATTTCTCATATTATACTACTAATATATTACTAATAGAGCTTGATTCTGATACCCAATAGATGGGATCAGGTCAATTCTGTTCAAAAAACAATTATCTATAATTTGTAATACAGACAGGCCTTTCTATTCAGGTAAACTATGCCACAATTTTACTTCAGTATAAATAATTGGCATATTTGTGACAGCTTGCATCTAAATGATGTCAATGTAATCAAATTAACATCATGTTTATGAAAGTACAATGGAAGTAGGACATATATTATTGAGAAGATAAACTTCACTCCTTATGTAAAGATGATTATTTCACACTGTGACAGTATAGGGGATATTAAGACGTGTAGGGAAATGTAACTTGTCAACCTACATGAAAATTGTCAACTGGGACCCTGTATCACCTCATCTCTGATTGATGAATCATTTAACTCCTGTCACTGGGGAATTTATCTGTAGACAATGCATCATGCTCTAAATAAAACCCAGCTTTGCAGCCACATGCTGTCTTTGATGTGTATCTGACATGCCCTAACACCAAATAAATAAAATAATTTTATAGATCATTTAGTCTTCTGGTGGTATCATCACAGAATGCTTGCTTTCAAATTCAGATGCTAACCCACTGTGCCACCAAAACAGACAGAATAACAAAAAATAAATTAAGAAGTCATATAAATAAATAAATGGAACTGGATAACTTTAAAACTTCAACTGAGACGCTTTTTTCATTACATGTCACTTAATAATTTGTCACAGATCATTTAACGTGTTCCACACAGTACCAGTGGCCGATTCCACACATCACAAACAAGTTGTTATTGTCAGATAATAATGATGCCCTCATGGGGAATTACTATTAAGCCCACAAACGCATCTTAGGAGTCCACAGAAATCAAGATACATCAAAAGATATCCCCATCCAGCACTTATTAGACCAGAACATGGTGTCCTGTACTGACAGATAAGTAAACAGATATATACACACCCAATGGTCAGTGCATGGTCCATGTGATATATATACCCCTTGTCAGTGTGTGGTGGGTGTGATATATACACCAGTGCGAGGCATGAATGAATGTGGCTTACACATGTCTGGTCAGAGATAGTGGTTTAAAGGGGGTGGTCTCCGCCCCCCCCCCCCCCAATCCCCTGCAAGCAGAATTTTGGAGTTCTCTGAGCCTTCCCCCAAACATTTTTAAAAGTCTATAGATGCTAAATTGTGTATTTGTATGAAATTTAACAAGACAAATAGTTGAGAAAAATATACACCAGCCTACACCCCATGTGCACCCCATGAGAATTACATGAACATTTTGTTCCCATTTTGTTCATTAAAATGGTAACAGTAATGTAATACATTATGTATATCTTATTGTTTAAACTATATATAAATATAGATGTCAGTGAACTTTACCTCCATATCTAAAGCAATTTTTTATTCAGAAAAACATGAGAACTGTGCCATGAAGCTTATTGGTGATTTTTAAGCAGCAAATCTGCTGATCTCTTTTCCATTTATGTGTCTTTTCAGCCACACCCCTGGCATGCATCTTTCAATGTTTGAAAATTGACAGGATTACCTCTGACTGGATGATCTTTCTGTATATTTAATCAGGTAATCAAGATGGGTATCAATCAGGATCAGTATCAAAACAGACTGGTCATAGGCCAACCATTGATGTGTGTGGGCACGTGCGCATGTGCATGTGTTTGGGGGGGGGTCAATTATAGTACACCATGGTGCACTGAGATCCCAGTGGTATAAAAAGTTGGATTATAGAAATATAGCACTGTACATCAGCTATTTAAATCCCTTTCATTATTTTCATTCATCAGTTGGTGGTTATTGTTGTGCTTATGGCAGACCTGCTATAAAATAGGCATGACCTCATAAAGATGGAGTGCTGGTAGGGAGAAGAACAGAAGTTCTAGTGTCCCACATGGCATTAATCTAGAAAGAGGATGGTAATATTTAAACTGGCAATTTTCTGCTAAAACAAACAGTTCGAGATTGGCTGAATTTCTTGTCCAGTTGTAATGGTGCAACACACCTCACTGACTGCAACTAGCATAACAGAATGACACTTCTCTTCCTGGCATAAAGTAGAATACAAACAGAAAACAGAAAGGTTGGTGATTATAGGGGTACATTGTGTCTATGGGAACTGTCCTCACTGAAAAAGTAGGAAAATTGGCCAGGGGTCCAGGGTACATGATTCACAAGAATGACCCAAATGACCGTGAAAAAGTCAGAATTCCGACAAAATCCGGAAAAGGCTCATCAGTGACACACAGTGTCAAAGTTTCACATCAAAACAAAATAAATGTGGTATTCTTAAGATGGATAACCACTCCATACACTTTCAGAGTAAGGCTAAACACTTTTTAATTGCCCCACATCCTCTATAAGGTCAGAAAATAAATAGTCACTCCATCAGCTGATATACTTAGAGCTTGGAACTAATTAAGTTATGCAGAGTCAACATGACTGGAAATGGTGTTTTTGTACAAAATGGAGAAGCCTAAACCTGATACCAGGTAAACCCTACCGTCACCAGCATAAAGACAGAGGTAATAAATCAGCATGCTAACCCCAGTAATAGTTCCCTATCAGAAAGGTCCTATGGGAAGGTATAAGCCAGAAACTATCAGGAAGTCTGAAGATAAGTGATGACAAATACCAAAATAAGAACTGCCAGAGCTTTACTGTCTGGCACACACTTGGTTTACTACTTTTCATGAACATCAAGTTGCAAGCACAGTGCCACGAGGCAATTTTTTAATATCTGTGCAAGCTACTTTAAAGGAAGTTTGACTACCTGAATGCAAACAACTTCAGAAAAAAAGATCTCAGCTGAAGTTGAAATGGCTTTATCACAAAGAGGTTTTGAACAATATCAACATTCCATAGTAATGTTAAATAGTTTCAAGGTTTTCTCATTACTATTTTAGTACTCATTTGTGGGTTGTATTCTCGGCTGTATTTTTAAGCCTACGTTCTATCAAAATTTCAACATTCTTCAAAACAGCATTTAATCCAACAAAAACTGACACATTACAAAATGTGTACACTTTGGCTCAAAGTGTGAAATACTACCATGTTTTCGTATATGAAGAGTCTTATTTATTGACTGATGTAAGAGTTGGCTTACACGTGAACGCCCAAATAATCTTCACAAACTACATAGAGCAGAATATAGCAAACAATTGGCTGAGACGAACAACAAACAAAAATGGACCAATGTGGTAATCCAAATATCAAATCCGCAAATACAAAGAGATGGTGGAAGCATTTGACTGACATATACTCTGCCACTGTCACATTTTTCTTCATTTAAATGCTTTCACCAAAGTAAATGTGTCAGGTCAACTTTAAGATATCTTGTATAACTTGTAACTGTGCAATGAACCGATGTTACTTTTCAAAATTACATGTCTAATGAAACCACATGATCTCCAAAAGGACACCTTCAGGTGTTACAGGAGCAGACAGGTGGCGGAGCTCTATAATTTTACCTGTGTTATCAAGGTTAAACAGGTGGGCAAAGGGGTGAACATAGTACCCATATCTCAACCACTGACACCAAAGGATATCTTTTATCTTTGAAAAATGTGTGCAATTCCCATCCCAACTTACAAGAAAATGTCAATATCATTATTACATAAAACATGAGGGAAAACTAAAGGATCTAAGGGATGCAAGATGAAATAAACATTATCAATGAATAACAATCTCATTAGTTTTTTTCTCCCCCCTATAATTATGGAAACAAGGATGTTATTTATACTGAGTCAGAGTGCAAAAAATCTAGGATATGTGCACTCAATGATGTTGATAAAACCTACATGTAGTCTAGTGTCAATTGCTGTTAAGAACCAATACCGGTGACATACCTTTTTCTAAAACATACTTTTTTTTTTACAAATCTTGACTCATTTTATACACTGTATCAATCTCTCTAAGCAAGACTATTTACCATAGAGTACAACTGCTTTGTAAACTGGTGGAAATCTTTTATATTTAATCCAATAAAAAATTTGTTGCATACAGATAAACATATTTCAGGTACAAGCCTAATATATATATTGAAAAATTACTAATTCTACAGTTTGTGTAATGGACTGCATCACAACTCGATCAGAGTTTATTGCCTTAGATAAAAAGATATTTTTCAATTAAATGTGTTCACTTTTTAGTTCTAGGCATCTCTCTCTGATGGGGTCCCAGTGAAATCATATGGGCCCCACTGAATTATGCCCTAACTCTCCAATATTCACTGCACATTTTTAATTGCTGTAGCTTATGCAGAACCAAAGGTAGTGTTTATATTGCCTTCAATTCAAGATATATAGGTCATGTAAATACCTATGTAAACCTTGCATTTGAACCCCACAAGAATGACTGAATTACATTAATATTTGAATTTCTATTCCATTGTATGTAAATGACCTGCTGCAAAGAAGAACAAACACTTCCCGAGGCCAAAAAAGACAAGGAGGAATTATACCATTCGACCCATTTGGACTTAGTGTGGACACCTAAAAGCCTTATTCATTCTTATGTAAAAATGGAACCTAATAAAGTCTTGGAAGTTAAAATGTCCAGAAAAGTTGATAATGAAAGACCTACCATTAAACTTAATTGCAAGAGAGGTTACATAATGATTAATAATTTCAATGGACTGCAATTCCATCAATATATCTCTAACAAACTGAGATCAATGCACATGAAATACACTACTGGGGTATAAGGAACTGAATAAATCCAATCAATTTGGCATGTTATTTTGATATTCATTACTCAGAAGGTTGAGGTTTACAAATTAGATCTCCAGAAAATAAAGAACTCCTGAAATTTTCTTGCAACGAAAGAAAGAAAAGTCTGTTCATAGATGAGTAACTCTAGTGGCATGTGTGCACTTCTCCTGGTCCATGTGGCATTTGTTTGTTATTAACCATTAGACAAATAACCCTGTATCTCCAGAGTGAGAACCCTAATTTGCCCGTGCTGACCTACCACACAGAAACCAGACCGTGATTCAGAATCCATCTAGCTAAAAATACAGCTTCCTTCAAGCTCTCTTAATTTAGAGTTAAAAGCCAAATAATACAGTGCCCTACAGTGTATATATACTAGCTGGCACTTGAGATCAGTCTTGATCCATTACATGAAGCTGGCAGCATTCTGACCACAAAACAAATTCTCATGAGTGATGTTGCTTTCAATTATTCATAATACAGAACAATCAGACTACAGAAGCCTTTTTAAATGTTGTATGACCTGGAGAAAGTAATCAAGGTTTAAAACCCATGATTATCGGTTAAAGTTCCACTTTTAAATAACGGCATCCCTTGCTACAGTTCATACATACTCAGCAACTTTTCACATGGGTATAGTATTACTAAATAAAATAATGATTTTTTTGTTTCAATGTGTTTGGAACAGAAGGAACTTGAGAGGCAGGACATAACATGTATGTGATTATTGGCAAAAATAGCCTGAAGTGTCACAAGTAATTTCCAGCTGTTACCATGAGATTGAACATGGCAAAATGACTCATCGCAAATTAGAACCTTTGGTAAGATTTGAACTAGGAGGTTTATGCCTGGCAGAAATATCTCACTGACTTATGTTAAAACAATTTATTTTAAAATCCCAATGTATGAGTGCATTTTATGACCTTAAGCCATTGTGTGATTGTCCTCACTAAAGAAGAGCACTCAACTATATCATAGTATACTTATGTTAAGTAGTTTAACCCCATAACAACCATCTGACAGGTGGTCTAATTTGGCAGATATGTCTTTATTAAAACACAAGTCTATCTTAACACAGTATGTAATATTCAAGTTGGACCTCACTGCACCTAAATTTTATGGGGCAATTATTTTTGCCTGGGGTAAATACCAATCAATTATATTTGCCTGAGGTAAATACCCATTTTTTAGCTAGGAGTGGGCATACCATTACTTAAAAGACCTATGTGATGAGACAATGATTAGTACAGGTTATCTAATAAAAGTCTATCTTTAAGACAACAATGTTTAGTTTTCAAGGGATGGGGGGGGCTGTATAATGCTTGAGATTGTTACCTATTTCCATTATCATGCTAAACATGTAAATAAATTTATCATTGATGTATATGTGTGTTATATATCATTCCTAAGCTGGAGCATATGTAAATGTTTTACCTACCACCAGTCAATTGAAAGTCTGTCTTCAAATTAAAGACAACTTTTTTTTTTCTTCTAGACTTGGATTGGTGTATTAGCCAAAATCATCACAAAAATGCTTAGAACTTAACAGTGGATTAAAATCATTTCATAATGCTAAAGGTGTAAACAGACTTATATAGGCAAGCTCTTGAACTATTTTAACTCTAAGTAATAAACATCATATTTTGGTAAAAATTGTCCATTTTGATCATACCAAAATAATTTTTATCCAATTAAAATGCTTATTACTCCACATAGGTAAGCACTTTGCTGGGATGCTTTGACACAGTGGTTGAAGTCTTTGTCTGCCAGTTTGTTCAAGTGTATGTGGTGATTTTTTATAAATACATACATTGTTTTCTAACTGGGCAACATAAAGGCCTAAATCATTTAAAAAAGCCGTTTAATAAAATGCAAGATATCGTAACACATTAAATAACTTTACAGCGAACGAAATAAATCAAGATGATCTCCATCAACCAATTATTTATGCTAAGATTCGTGGCTGTGTGTGTGTGTGTGTGTGTGTGTGTGTGAAATGTTTAGATGATCAGGAAAATATAATGTGTAGACCTGTATAATACAATGTATACATGACAACATGGTACGGGCGCCACTGGTCTCCCATCTGTCACGTTTTGGTCTGTGGAAGGAGGACACTAACATCCTATGTTATATAGTCTGAATACTTACTTCACAGTCATATAAATCCCTTAACTGATCGTCAACCCAATCTTCCACTTTAAGTCTCTTTCGAATTAAAACCATTTGCTGTGCTCCATATTTTGCTGTAAAATATTTCTGTTTCTGTTCATGCACTTCATCTCGTTTCGTTGGTGTGTGAAAGTTCACAGCATGATTTCCCGGTGAAGTATTGTTGTGGACAGTGTTAGCAGGTGCTGCGGCGTTCCTATACGAGTTCATGTCAGCTACTGCTGGAGTAGTCCCTGTACTTGTGAACGTCGCCATCACTTCACAACACGAACACCATGCACCCTACAGTTTATCGTCTGAAAATAGTGCGGTCATCTGTTCAATAAATATTACTTCGCGGAGAGGGGGAAACCTCTCGTGCCAGGATCACATTTGAAAGGTGCGTGCGGTTAAACGTCTTTATTATATTGCTATGCTGACTGTTCCCATTCAAATTTTACCAGTTGTCTTTTCTCTTCGTACCTTGGTAGAAATAAATCTGCTAAGAATGCAAACGAACTTTTTTCTTCACACCTGGCGCATAAGAATATCGGTTCAGGTTTGTGAGGAGGCCTGTCAGGTATATTGATGTATTGAAAAAATCAGCGTCATTTAAGATCACGTTTCGTGTCAAGTTACAGTCTAAATTATTTCAAATGTAACAATTACAAAGGGAGTTTTGGCATACTTTTTTGAATTGAATGTAAACAAACCGTAAATCAATATACATATTTAGGCTCAACTTTAAGATCTGCAGCCTTTGCGTTTTTATTTTTTTTCACAACAGGAGCTAGATAATGTTCATTATAAATTGGCCTTAATTAAATCACTTTGAGAACACCTCGAAAAAACACTATTTAGTCGACTTGTTATATATCCATATGTATTAATCTCTCCGTTTGGTTCGAAACGGTAACATCTTGTTTTAATGAAATTAATAGAATGTGAATTCCTTTATTCACAATGACGGCAAAGCTAGGAGTAACACTTTTTTTAGATAAAATGTTCCGCTGGCAATGTTTTTTTCCTCTTGTGTAACGACAGATTTTCTCCTTTTTCGTAATCGACACACTACAGCTAGAAGTCACATGCAGTTAATTTGTGAGACAAGTACTAGTATGAGAAAATTGATTTTGCGTGAATTGCTCACCTGCTATAAAATAATTAATTGTAAATCTGATCAATTCTTGAAACTATCTAGCTTTTAAAAGATAAAAATTACAGCATATTAAACGCAAAAAATGTGTTTACAGAAACAAACGAATATTAAAAAAACAACATCACAAGTATGCACTTACGTCGGTTTGAGGGAGAACCGATTTTACATGATTTTAGGACTCACGTTTAAAACAAGGGCCGACACGCTTTCTTATCTTCTTTGTTTACTCCAACAGTCTCGATGGGTTGGTTCTGAGACAGATAAGAAATAAAATTCCAAATACCAGAAGATAATGGAACTCATTTATAATACGAGCCTGGCGGCTTTGCCGAGTTTGGTTGTGTTAGAGAAGGCAATGTTTAAATGGCGCAACCTCTTTAGGAGTCGGTTGGTTTTTAACAGACTGCCCCCCCCTTTTTTATTTTCTTTTTCTTTTTTTATTATTTAATTATTTATTTATTTTGGACAAACTTGGACCTCTCATTGCACAGGAATACTTTTAAGTAAAAAAATAGACACAGTAACACATTGTCTTGGTGCTTACTTGTTTACATAATGTTTCTTTATTAGAATCATAACAGATGTGCTGGTACATGTAAAATTAATGTTCAACAAAATGTACCATTGTGCCTGCTATATCAACCACATTATTTAAGCATTGAAACTGGGTGTTTAATGAAAAAGTATTTTTTTGTGTAAATATCCTTTTACAATTTATATGTATAAACAAAGAAGCCTTGAAGAACATCAAAGTTTAAGAAAAAATAATTTATACTTTAAATTTCAATAGATTATGTGAATACTATGAAATAATTATATAAGTTATGTGAATACAGTGGAAAAAAACATTTATAAAAAGATACACATATAAAGTAATTGAGATATCAAGCGACGCATACAAACCACTTCCACAAGTTTCGAAAACAACTAAAATAAATTCAACATGCCAAGTCATAAAATAAATCAATCCTTTGTTCTGCCAAAAATAGCTTTAAAACTGCACATTCTTCAAAATTTTGGTTGTAAAGTGACCTATTTATTCATTCCTCCAATTGGTAAAAGTACCATAAATGATGTAGTACTGGCCACACAATGCATCATTATCATATATGATTAAATTTTTCACTAAATATTATCTTCATGTATGTAAAAACATAAAATTCTAAAAAATGCTACTAAAATTTTGATACTTTTCATGGTTATGTGGCCATTTGCCAACTCTGGACTTTTTTAATGAAGAATGATGTGGAAGTGTGTATTACAGGGTGATCATTAAATTGGATGAATTTGGGCTTGGGCTGAAAACACATCAAATCTCTGTGTTATCACAGTCTTGTACCATTAGTAGACAACCCCTTGCTTGTGTCAGTTTACAGTTTTGGATGAAGATAATATGACTGATGCACCACCAAAGAACTGTTAATGTCAGATAAGCTGGCACAACCTGAAAAAAAAAATGAAATAATAAATCACTTAAAACTCAACATATATGATACCCTATTACTGCTTCAGTTGCAAAATTGTGACACCAAATATGAGATAAAACTGTCTTAAGTAGTGTTTATACTACAACAAATTATTTTCCTTGAAAACAAAAAAAAGAATGACATAAGTTTCAGAGTTAATCATACTTCATGATGCTGACTTGAACATATATATTAATGTATAAAATGCTATTAGACTTTCCAAGCATTTACCCTCTACCAGAGAGATGTGCATGGAATTAGCCTGAGAAAAACCTTTGAATATCTAGTGAAAAATCTATCTACGGGTATTAAGCATTATGGCAATGGCTTGCACAGGATGATCAGCAAATCCTGCTAAAATTACTAAGTGGAAAATTATGCTTTTAAAAAGAAAGCTAGGATTCCCCCTCCCCCCAATAACTTCTCCAAGTGGCAAACTGTACCTGCTAGGGCCATGGCTAAGCTTAGCTCGTCTCTTAGAATCTGGAGAATTGTCTTCACACCTGCCTCACCCTAAATATTGAATAGAATATAAGGCTGACAAGAAGCATAGGCTGTTGGGAATTTATAGGAAACATTTTTGGACTCATTTGGTTGGACTGTAAGGAAAAATTTAAAAGAAACAAAATCTGGTAAAACTTCTACATCTCTAGTCTGTTATTTGATGCAAATTTGGGTAAGAAAATATAACTTATTATAGGTATTCTTACATCATAGGCCAGCCCATACAGTGCAGGTCTACCAATGAAAACTGCTTTAGCTCCTAATGCCAGAGCTTTTAGTACATCTGTGCCTGTTCTGACACCCCCATCCAAGTAGACTTCACACTGGCCATTCACGGCACGCACCACCTCAGGTAAAACATCAATCTAAGAAAAATAGTAGACATACATAGGAAATATATATCTCACTCACTTTTTTTTTTTTTTTTGTGAATCCACATTTGCAGCTTTGCATACTCAAACAGCACAGCAGTTTTGAAAAGAAGAATCCTCTGAAAAATCATTAATCTGCAAATAAAGTAAAGATAAATTTTAATCTACTGCAGCAAATTTTACTTCTTATTAGTTGAATTATTAGTATACTCATACAAACAAAATAGATTCAAAAATTAAAATTTCTCACCGTTGCAGGCACACCATCCAGCTGTCTTGCTCCATGATTAGATACAACAATGCCGTCTACACCTGTTCTCACTGCTTCAACTGCATCCTCTCCTGTTATTATCAAAAAAGACAGATGAACAACTTGAGTGCCATTGTTGACCAAAGAGCAGTTTCAATAATTTCTTTCTTATTTGGGATGGTATACACTTCTTACTTTGCTCACAATTCATGATGTATAATATAGCCTTAAGCATTCTTGCCCATTGATTTTTCTAGTCATATTTCCTTTTGCTGTATATTAGAAATTCGAAGGTGTATAACATGTATGCATTTTGATGACAAAGACTAAACACCTAGCTTGGATAATATATGCAGTTATGTAGCTTACATAGACTTCCAAAATATTTTCTCACCTTCATCAAAACTAGAAAATGCTTGAACATAAAAAGTCTACGCATGTTACTGAATCTCTAAGCAGAAAATAGTATTAGTGGAAATCGCCTCCATTTCTTGATAATTAAGCATGAGAGAATATGCTTAAGTTTTTTGCAGAAATTGATGAGAATTTACCTGTGAGAATGCCCTTCACAATAATAGGAAGTTTTGTGAACTGTTTCAGCCACCTTACGTCAGTCCATTTCAAAGACGGATTTAAGAGGGAGGCAGCAAATTTACTCTGACCTGACCCTTTCCTTCCTTTCACTCCGTCAGATTTATAATCTGCTTGCTTGAAATTAGCCATTCTAAAATATCAAAATAAATTACTCAGTTTTAGCACCTACAGTCTCTGCATAAATCCTATTAACCTACTGAACAGAAACTGTGGCCAGTAATTAAACAAAGTTACACATTTTCACTTTAATTACATGAGAATATGGAATGGGGCCATTGTTTAAATTGCAAATTTAATGATTAAAAGAGGAGGAGGGAGGCATTCAGCCTTTTACACCTGTGTATATTACTCTTACCCCGACATATCCCCATCCCATGGGGGTTACATCCCTATAAGTCCCCGCACCGATACTCCCCCACATGCAGTTTCGATGTGGGGAAACAATAATGTTTTACTGGCAATTTTACTGGGGATGTATCGATGCATGGATCGATATTGGTGTGGGGTCCTATTGATGTGCATAATACACAAAAATTTACTAAGGGGGATTATTGGTGCGGGGGGAATAACGGTGCGGGGGAGTAACGGTGCGGGGGAGTATCGACATGACCCCAAATGGGTATGATTAAATTCTGGATCCAATAGTAATGTGTTACATGTACATGTACCTGAGATGTGGAGGCAAGGTAAACTTATTTCTAGTATCAGCCAGTCTTCTCCCAAACATGGGTGTGTCAACAGTTAAAACCAAAGCTTTGTATCCACTGCGCTCTGCTCTTCTCACTAGTTCTTTAGTCACTTCCCGATCACGGTAGATGCAGATTTGAAACCAACGCAGACCCTCTGGAGATGCCTGGGCCACTTCTTCTATACTGGAGGTAGCCATTGTGCTGAGAACCATACAGGTTTTCATTGCAGCTGCAGCTTAAAGAAAACAGAAATGAATGTAATTTAACATTAAACAAAAAGTCATTATATTTTTAGATAATAATTTTTAATGGTTTTGGCTAGCATATGTCTTATTAGTGATAAGGGAAATTAGATAACAGTTCTAACATGCAAAAAATAAAGAACTGGATGAAAAATTGGCTAATTTAGAATAATGTACCATTGGAAATGGTAAAAAGCTTTCTCTTGTATTACAATGTTGGCTAATAATCTAAGTCCTTCATACCCCTTCCAGTGGCTACCTCTCCATCAGGGTGTGCCATCCTTTGCAAGGCTGTGGGCGCGATTCCTACAGGGAAGTCAACTGGCTGCCCTTGGATCCTGGTGGACAAGTCTCTCTTTGAGACATCTTTTTGTAAAAACCGTGGCCGAAATCTATACCTAATAAAAAGTATAATGACACATTATTTATTAACTGTATATCTGTATATCCATAAATGTTATAATGTACACTGTATATCCATTAAGTGTAATTTGAACTTTTCCTTTAGTTGATCAAAGACTTTTACCAAAATCCATTTGTCTTTTGTATCCATAACAGTTCTAACAGTGTGTGTGTGTGTGTGTGTGTCACTGTGTGTGTGTGTGTGGGGGGGGTATTTTCTTCTTCACTTGAGGGGAGGGGGAGTAAATGATTATAAACACAAAGTATTCAGAAGCTTGGTCCTTCACAAATTGGTTGGCAGCTTCACCTTGCCCTAGTCTATGCCTTTTTCATCAGGTAATATGTAAGAATGCAGGGTACATCATTTTAACCTTGCCTCAGTGAGATGCGGGTTAACGTCTTACTTTTGTTCCCTCCTTTGGGGGCTCCTTTCCGCACTGATAATCATTATGTCCTTGGAGTCTAACTACAGTGTACATTATGCAAAAGCAGCTCAGTTACATTTGCTTTACCTTCCAAATGCAGCTCTGTTATCCCTGAGAGACTGCTCGTCATTTGCGCCACTTCTGTAGTAGTCTAACGCATTTCTATCAAGTTTACCAAAGGCATATTTCTCGAAGTCATCTAAGCAGACTAAAGATCCAGTTGCCATAATTTGAGATGTTGGATGACCCAGTTAGTCAAGAAGCCAGAACGCTAACCCTGCAGTGTTTTTTCCTAAACTTTTTTTGTTGAAATGCATTCTTCATGTCAAAAGAAGCAAAATTAGCGTGGTTGCTACTTCTGAAACATTGAGCATTTATCAATATGGCTGTCAATTTATGAGGAAAAATAGAAAAACGACCAGAAGTCGCCGGGTATACTTTATCAAGAGCTTCTTTAAATGTTTGTCCTATTAGCAGAGCACAGTGGGACTAGTGAATACAGTTAAGTGTGTTACTTTCAGCAAAAAAGTCAAAATGGCCATCAAAACATATAACAGAAAGTCAAAAAAGCAGCAATTTTTTTATTTATTTATTTATTTTTTTTTTTGCATATTTAATCTTATTAAAGGATATTTCCCCTTTTATATTTTTGTTCATTTTTATATTTTGTTAGCCATGATCCTAAACTGTCAGAAACTGCTCAGTAGGACACATACTGTCGATGCAGAGTGATATAACGTCGTTTTCTCGCGCCAGGACGTAACGTCGGGCTCAAATTTTGTAAAAATTTAAACTTGGTCGAAAAATGGCTATATACTTCAAATAAATGCAAACTTAGCAAGTCTAATACGATATTATGATTGTGGGGTATGTAGACTTTATATTCATGTAGCCTTCTACTGAAATTTTGTCGTTCAGACTGAGCTTGCGTTCATCAAAGTCGCACTGAGCGGTAAAATTTGACCTTGGAAACATCGTAACTTTGGCCACTATTCCTCAACTAGAGAGAAATTCGGGAAATTCCCTTCAAAATCTAAAACCTGGATATATATATGACCATTTTATTAATTTTAAGCCAATTTCGTATTTGGAAACAATTTCCTCTCAATATAGTCCCTCGCTATACAAAAGCATTTTCGGACACGTCAATTTTTCAGTGTTCTGGATTTGAGAGAAATAACTGTAAGATAAGAGTTTATTTAGCCAATTAACTCTGTACAGTGCATTGACAAAAGCTTACAGTTTTTCAATAGACGGATAACTCCTCGTTTAGTCTCTAAAATATGGAAAGTCAATTCACTGTAGTTTTTTCGCAAAGTTTATTTATTTCAGACGTACGCATTTTTCATCGCGCCGCTTTTTTGGCGCTATATCGTGACGCAGATGTACCGGAAAATCCATGACGTTTCAAATCACACCTAAATCCTGACAGTATGGGTCCTACTGTGCTTATTTGACATTCAACAGATGGTGGCAGACTGTGTCATCCATTTGCCACTCCCACAAACACCATAGTAGAAGCCTGCTATGTTATATCTTACAAGCTTTTTTAAAAGAAATTATTTCATCTGGGTGGCAAAACTTACAAATGCTTATTAAGCTTGACTTTCTTTGCCAGTTCATTCGTACGAGGTACGTAATGAGAATCTTTTGGAATTCAAAATAGCCATCAATTTGTTATATAAATAGCAAGAGCCAAACGTTCAAATCAAAAATTGCACAAATAAAATTTTTTCTGCAAAAAATTCCCATTTTACGAAAATTTTGGCCCATTTGACCTTGAAATAAAGGTCAAAGGTCAAACCCAAAGGGGGTATTTGAAATCTACATACATGATTTTCGGTCAGCAATCTACAGAACTTTTTTCCCATAATTTCTTTGGTTTGGAAGATTTTCAGCATTTAATTTTGCAAATTTTGGACAAGGGTGCATTGCGATGAGCGCCACACCTAGACCTGTGCACCGACAAAGTCCAAAATTTACGTGGTACGAGTTGAGATTATATGTGACCTAAATCCAAGAGATGGGTAGGCAGGCTCTTGTAGTCTAGGAGGAGAAGCAGTAACAGTAACTTGGCAGCGGAGCCAACGGAGCCGGCAGGGCTGGCCGATGAGACAGACGAGGCGGGTCGGGACTAAAACCATGTGTACCTCCAGCGCTACGCTGGTGGTACAATAAACACACAACACATTGTTTTGGTGCTTACTTGTTTACACCATGGTACTTTATTAGAATCACAATAGATGAGTCAGTAAATATGTAAGTAATGTTCAACAAAATTTACTATTGTGAAAGCTATTAGTAATTATGTCAACCATTTCCTTTTAGCATTGAAACTGAGTGTTTAATTAAAAAGTATTTCTTTGTGCAAATATCTTTTTACAATTTACATGTATAAATAAAGAAGCCTTGAAGAACATCAAAGATTAAGAAAAAATATATTTATACTTTAAATTTCAATAGATTATGTGAATACTATGAAATAATTATATAAGTTATGTGAATACAGTGGAAGAAAACATTTATAAAAAGATACATATATAAAGTAATTGAAATATCCAGTGATGCATACAAACCACTTCCACTAGTTTCGAAAACAACTAAAATAAATTCAACATGCCAAGTCATAAAATAAATCAATTCTTCGTCCTGCCAAAAATAGCTTTAAAATTGCACATTCTTCAAAATTTTGGTTGTAAAGTGACCTATTTATTCGTTCCTCCAATTGGTAAATGTACCATAAATGATGTAGTACTGGCCACACCATGCATCATTATCATATATGTTTAAATTTTTCACTAAATATTATCTTTATGTATGTAAAAACATAAAACTCTAAACATTTCTACTATAATTTTGATAATTTTCATAGTTATGTGGCCATTTGCCAACTCTAGACTTTTTGCATGAAGAATGACGTGGAAGTGTGTATTGCAGGGTGATCATTAAATTGGATAAAGTTGGGCTTGGGCTGAAATCCCATCAAATCTCCGTGTCATCACAGTCTTGTACCATTACTCCTTGCTTGTGTCAGTTTACAGTTTTGGATGAAGATAATATGACTGATGCACCACCAAAGAACTGTTAATATCTGATAGGCTGGCACAACCTTAAAAAAAGAGAGAAAATGATGAAATAAATCACTTAAAACTCAACATATATGATATCCTGTTATTGCCTCAGTTGTAAAATTGTGACATTAAATGTGAAATAAAACTGTCTGATGGAATATTTATAGTATGACAAATTGTCTTTCCTCCAAAACAAGAAAAAAAGAACAAGTAACAGAGTTAATCATACTGCATGATGCTGATTTTAAACATATATATTAATGCATAAAATGCTATAAGACTTATCAAGCATTTACCCTCTACCAGAGAGATGTGCAACGAATTAGCCTGAGAAATATCTTTGAATATCAAGTGAAAAATCTATCCATGGCCCTGGTAGAGGGTATTAAGCATTATGGCAATGGATTGCACAGGATGATCGGGATATTCTGTTAAAAGCACTTAGTTGAAAATTATGCTTGAAAAAGAAATCTAGGATATACCCCCCCCCCCACCCCAACCCCAAAATAACTTCTCCAAGTGGCAAACTGTACCTGCTAAGGCCATGGCTAAGCTTAGCTCATCTCTAAGAATCTGGAGAATTGTCTTCACACCTGCCTCACCCTAAATATTGAAAAGAATTTAAGGATGACAAGAAACATTTTTTGAACTCATTTGGTTGGACTGTAAGGAAAAATTTAAAAGAAACAAAATCTGGTAAAACTTCTACATCTCTAGTCTGTTATTTGATGCAAATTTGGGTAAGAAAATATAACTTATAGGTATTCTTACATCATAGGCCAGCCCATACAGTGCAGGTCTACCAATGAAAACTGCTTTAGCTCCTAATGCCAGAGCTTTTAGTACATCTGTGCCTGTTCTGACACCCCCATCCAAGTAGACTTCACACTGGCCATTCACAGCACGCACCACCTCAGGTAAAACATCAATCTAAGAAAATAGGAGACCTATATATATCACTCAAGTTTTTTTTTAATTCACACTTGCAGCTTTGCACACTCAAACAGCACAGAAGTTTTGAAAAGAAGAATCCTCTGATATTTTGAACTAAATCTCTAAAAAATCATTAATCTAGTAAAGATAAATGTTCTACTACAGCAAATTCTATTTCTTATTAGTTGAATTATTAGTATACTCATACAAACAAAATAGATTCAAAAATTAAAATTTCTCACTGTAGCAGGCACACCATCCAGCTGTCTTGCTCCATGATTAGATACAACAATGCCGTCTACACCTGTCCTTACTGCTTCAACTGCATCCTCTCCTGTTATTATCAAAAATGATAGACAAACAACTTGAGTGCCATTGTTGAGCAAAAAGGAGTTTCAATAATTACTTTCTTATTTGGGATGGTATACACTTTTTACTTACTGTAGTTAACAATTCATGATGTAAAGTATAGCCTGAAGCATTTATGCCCAAAATCATATAAAATCATTAGGGAAAATCAAATGTTTATAAAATATATGCATTTTGATGGCAAAGACTAATCATCTTGGATAATATGCAGTTATGTAGCTTACGTACAGTTCCAATTTTTTTCCCCGTCTTCATCAAAAACTAGAAAATGCTTGAACATGAAAGGTCTAGTCTTTGTATGTTACTGAATCTCCTACCAAGAGAATGGTATTAGTTGTAAACTTAACTTCTTGATCATTAAGCATGAGAGAATATGTTAAAATTTTATAGTGTTTTGATTAAGATGAAGATGATTTACCTGTGAGAATACCCTTCACAATAACAGGAAGCTTTGTGAACTGTTTCAGCCACCTAACGTCAGTCCATTTCAAAGATGGATTAAAAAGGGAGGCAGCATATTCACTCAGACCAGACTCCTTGCTTCCTTTCACTCCATCAGATTTATAATCTGCTTGCTTGAAATTAGCCATTCTAAAATATCAAAATAAATTAATCAGTTTTAGTGCCTACAGTCACTGCATAAATCCTATTAACCTACTGAGCAAAAACAGTGGCCAGTAATTAGTTACAAATTTTCACTTTAATTACATGTGAATATGGAATGGGGCCATTGTTAACATTGCAAATTTTATGATTAAAGGAGGAGAAGGAAGGCATCAGCCTTCTACACCTGTTTATATAACCCTTACCCTGAAATATCCCCATCCCAATTTGATTAAATTCTGGATCCAATAGAGATGTGCTATAAATACCTGAGATGTGGAGGCAAGGTAAACTTATTTCTAGTATCAGCCAGTCTTCTCCCAAACATGGGTGTGTCAACAGTTAAAACCAAAGCTTTGTATCCACTGCGCTCTGCTCTTCTCACCAGTTCTTTGGTCACTTCACGATCACGGTAGATGTAGAGCTGAAACC
Organism: Lingula anatina; assembly: GCF_001039355.2. Next base: position 265,918 of record NW_019775791.1, read on the forward strand.
AACGCAGACCCTCTGGAGATGCCTGGGCCACTTCTTCTATACTGGAGGTAGCTATTGTGCTGAGAATCATACAGGTTTTCATTGCAGCTGCAGCTGAAATGGAAAAGAAAATAACTAAAATTTTACATCATTCATTTGTCACTAGTCAATATGTTTTAGAAAATATTTTTGAATGGGTTTCGATAGCATATATCTTGGTGATAAGGAAAATTTGATAAAATTTCTGGATTTTTTTTTTAATAGTTTCATTGCATGCCTACCAGACAAAAAAAAATAAAGTAGTGGCTGAAAAATTGGCTAATTAAGAATAATTAATATACCACTGAAAATGGTAAAAAGCTTTGTCTTGTATTACAATGTTGCCTAATTATCTAAGTCCTTAGTACCCCTTCCAGTCGCTACCTCTCCATCAGGGTGTGCCATCCTTTGCATGGCTGTGGGTGCGATACCTACAGGGAAGTCGACTGGCTGCCCTTGGATCCTAGTGGTCAAGTCTCTCTTTGAAACATCTTTTTGTAAAAAACGTGGCCGAAATCTATACCTAATAAAGAATGTAAATACACATGATTAATTAACTGTAATGTATATCTGTATAGTATTTTTTTTCTAAATCCAAACTTTCCCTATAATTGATCAAAGACTTATCAAAATCCATTTGTCTTGTGTATATATCCCTATCAGTTCTAACTGAGTGTGTTTCGGAGGGGGTGGGGAGGAAATGATTATAAATGCAAAGCCTAGGCCTTCACAGATCTTGGATGCCATAGTCTACGCCTGTTTTATGTGGAAAAATACAGGGTACATTGTAATCTCGTCTACTTTGTTTCATACTTTCCGCACTGATAATCATTATGCCCTTGGAGATTATATAACTCCACCCGAACTCCACTGTCTACAGTGTACTGTATATTATGCAAAAGCAGCTCAGCAAAGTTTGCTTTAATACCTTCCAAATGCAGCTCTGTTATCCCTGAGAGACAGCTCGTCATTTGCGCCACTTCTGTAGTAGTCTAACGCATTTCTATCAAGTTTACCGTAGGCATATTTCTCGAAGTCATCTAAACAGACTAAAGATCCAGCTGCCATCATTTGAGATGTTGGATGACCTAGTTAGACTGCTAGACAGGCCTATATAGGTCACGAGTTTGCTGATGCAGCCGAAAGAGGGCGAGGGGGGCGGGGGCAGGTGGCATTTAACCATATGAAACTTAGTGATTTACTTAAAACTGATCAATTTCTCAAATGCTGTAAAAGGCGATTTTATTAATGGCTTTCAACAGATGTTGGATACAATGTTTTATTCCAAGAAGTTATACAGGCACGCGCAGGGGGTAGGTGGGAGGGCTTACAAAATAAATAGGCTCCTAAATAAAAAAATAAATAAATAAGGTAGAAAATAAATAAATAAAAGAAAGAAAGAATAATAAGCGACGGGGGAGGGTTGGAGTAGTATGGATGATCATGAATTTGGTGACTTGACTGCCAGGGCGTCCTCCCTATATTTTCAATACTCACTTTTTAATATTCATTTAAAAGTTTGAGAGGAAATAGGCCTATAGTTTTAGTGGCAAGACTGTTGACATGATTATACATTTTTCTCGAAGAGTAGGCTCTACAAAGAACCAACTTAGGACCTTGTGATGTTATAAAACTTAATGATAATAATGTCATCATGCGAGATATCGTTATCTCTGAACAAGGTCGCAAACTCGGGGCCCCGTCGTTATCTCAGGGGGAGTATGTATTCTTGACCAATTCAGCAGACGATGCTTTGATTGGTAAAGATTTGATGGCATCATGTGACCTATAGATATAGATATTTGTATAAATCCCTGCTACCAAAGTGTCACGAGCAGATACGCCCCTTGGAGTTGTAGCAGTCAAGTCAACCACGATGAAAGTCCTGTTGCTTTTCAGCGTTTTTCTGGTAGCGGCGTGGGCTCAACAGCCGGTGCCTTGTGGTATGTTACTAGTGTAAATATATTATAGTCAGTAGAAGTTATTTTCGCTGAATATCGTGTGAAAGTAAGAACGTTTATCTTTTGGCAGATTATAACGTGAATACTGATCGACAGTGTGTTTCTTAACTCGGTGCGTACGTCAAAGACTACATGTACCTGTGAATTATATATATATATATATATATATATATATATATATATATATATATATGTAGTTGCAGCGACTTTTGGTTGGATGCTCTTTGCTACATGATGAAATATGCAAGGAATTAAAAGAAAAACGATGTTTTTGATTCAAACGGTGGTATTTATTTATTATTTGTTAATGTTACTATCATTTATCTATTTATTTATCTATCAATAAATCTATCAATTTATTTTCTAATTTTTATTTATCCATTTTATCTGTTTATTACTTTATTTTTGCAAAAACGCAAGTTGCCAATTTAAAACTGAAATTTTGAATATCTTCTTCCCATATCTGACTTACTTAGTTTATTTTTTGCTATTTCAGAGGTACCTAATACATGGCACGCCACACAGATCCAGGTAATGCCATTTGGTTTAACACTATTTTTATATTCAGATAGGAAATGTGCAAGTTAATGGCACCCTGGCTCTCAGAGGGCGCTACAAAGTCACTTCAAACTCTCTGCTATCAGCATACTGGAAACCGCAGAAACATGCTGATAGGAGGGCGGTGGGTTTGTTGTGTCCTTCGAAACTCAGGGTTTTAATGACGGATACTTTTCTCTACCAAACCCACCGAATCCACGCTCTCGGTTACCTTTACGACTAGTTACTATGGTTCCCAGGGGTTTCTTGACAGCAACCATGTATAAGATTTTCGAAATGGAATTGGAAACCCCATGCGATTGATAGCTGGACTGCTGATAGAGAGAGGTAGTTTCCGATAGTCTCTATAACTCAGCTGCTGCTTACATGGAGAAAGCTATTCTTATTTGTTTTTATTCAGAGTATGCCTTCAATATCAGTAATAAGTTAGATCTAAGACTATCAGATATTTATTTACTGTCTTGCAGTGTTGTCAACATCTGTCGTGTTTTCATTGCAGCAGATGGCGGGCGTAGGGAGGGGGATATCAAACGATAGATGAGGGCAGTCTTAACTGTAATATGTGGGGTACAGGGATGGAAAATGGTTTGTTTTTGCCTATTTACCTTCATGTCTTTTTATAATTTTTCTAATTTAATTTTTTTTTTGTGTGTGTGTGTGTGTGGGGGGGGGGGATACGCATGCACCTCAGAAGCTACAGCTAACTTCCCCGCCCCGATCCGACATTGGCAAAGCGCAACAACTATAAAAGGAAGTGGACAAAGCATCAAAATCAATTAGCACAAATTTTACATAATTAATTTGCTACTAAATCGTAAATAAATTTTAATAATCAAGAACTGCACTAAGTCTTACAAATGCTAAAAATCAAAAGCTGAAAATCTTTTTCTTTTCTTTTTTCCTTTAAAAATAATGTGATTGATTAGCAGTATCTTTTTTATGTTACTACTTTGTCATGTCCGAAATATTTTAAAAGACAGCAGTAGTTGAAGAAACAAAATTCGAGCTCAGAAGCAGTGGTGAGAGTGGGTTATGAGTTTAGTTTGGACCTAAGACTCACGTGCACCAAACGCCGAAAATTCAAAAACTGAAACTGACATCAAGCAAAAAAGTGAATGCTTGCAAAATGAAGTATTTTTCTCTGCTAAATTACCGTCTTTACCTTGAACAATCACATATTTTTCCAGTCCGTCTTGAATGTGATCTAAATGTAGTTCTAATCACACCATAAGCCTTATTGCAGGTTTTACTTTTAGTAAATAGAAAATAGTCATAATATATCGCCATTCACACAGAAATCCGATAGAATTAAAATC